>JAYKTQ010000328.1:0-55533 GCA_036010785.1 Ammospiza maritima maritima
TGAGCACTCCATGGGCGAGTTGACCTTGCTCTTGAGGATCAGCTGGAAGCTCAGCGTGCGCTTGCACGACAGGTTGGGGTTGCGCTCCGAGTCGTTGACGCGCGCCTTCAGCACCCACGTCTGGTTGAGCACCGTCAGGCGCGGCGTCTCGTAGTACAGGCGCGTGATGAAGTCGTCCGTGCGGTACGGGCGGAACTGAACCTCTGGGAAACGAGAGGAAAAGGTCAAAAAAAAAAAAAAAATGGGATTAGACGGGAAAAGGGTTGGGAATAACGTTGGGATAGGGCAGGAGTTGTTGAATTTTATTGGATTCGTTGGGGTCTTGGAAGGTTTGAGGAACCATCACCAGGTCCTACAAGGATTCACCAGGATCCTACAAAATTCCACAAATTATCACCAGATCCTAACTGGATTCACCAGGATCCTACAAAATTCCACAAATTATCACCAGATCCTACAAGGATTCACCAGGATCCTACAAAATTCCACAAATTATCACCAGATCCTACAAGGATTCACCAGGATCCTACGTAATCCCAAAAATTCTTATCAGGCGCTAAAAGAATTCACCAGGGTCCTACAAAATTCACAAATTCTCATCAGATCCCAAAAGGATTCACCAGGATCCTACAAAATCCCTGGAATCATCATCAGATCCAAACACGCTTCACCATTCTCCTAAAGACCTCCCAGTAAATCCCAGTCCATCCCAGTCCATCCCAGTCCATCCCAGTCCCTCCAGTCCCTCCCAGTCAATCCCAGTCCCTCCCAGTCCATCCCAGTCCATCCCAGTCCATCCCAGTCCATCCCAGTCCCATCCCAGCCCATCCCAGTCTATCCCAGTCCCATCCCAGCCCATCCCAGTCTATCCCAGTCCCCTCCCAGTCCATCCCAGTCCCATCCCAGTCTATCCCAGTCCCATCCCAGTCCCATCCCAGTCCATCCCAGTCCCTCCCAGTCCATCCCAGTCCATCCCAGTCCCTCCCAGTCCCATCCCAGTCCATCCCAGTCCCATCCCAGTCCATCCCAGTCCATCCCAGTCCATCCCAGTCCCATCCCAGTCCATCCCAGTCCATCCCAGTCCCATCCCAGTCCATCCCAGTCCATCCCAATCCCATCCCAGTCCCATCCCAGTCTATCCCAGTCCATCCCAGTCCATCCCAATCCCATCCCAATCCCATCCCAGTCCCATCCCAGTCTATCCCAGTCCATCACAATCCCATCCCAGTCCCATCCCAGTCCCTCCCAGTCCGTCCCAGTCCATCCCAGTCCATCCCAGTCCCATCCCAGTCCATCCCAGTCCATCCCAGTCCATCCCAATCCCATCCCAGTCCCATCTCAGTCTATCCCAGCCCCCTCCCAGTCCATCCCAGCTCCTCCCAGTCCCATCCCAGTTCCTCCCAGTCCCATCCCAGTCCCATCCCAGTCCATCCCAATCCCATCCCAGTCCATCCCAGTCCCCTCCCAGTCCATCCCAGTTCCTCCCAGTCCATCCCAGCCCATCCAGGCAGAACTGAACCTCTGGGAATGGGGGGAAAATGGGAAAAAAAAAATTTGGGATGAGACGGGAATAACGTTGGGATGAGGCAGGAATTGTCACTGAATTCCTACGGATTCACCGGGGCCACGGAAGGTTCCAGAAGTGATCACCAGGTGCTACAAGGGTTCGCCCTTATCGTACAAAATTCCTGGAATTGTCCTCAGGGCTTAACTGGATTCACCAGGCTCCTACAAAATTCCCAAATTGCCAGTGGATCCTAAAGAGATCCATCAAGATCCTACAAAATTCTCAAAATTCTCATTGGATCCCAAAAGGATCCTCCAGGATCCCACAAAATGCCCCAGATTATCCATGGATCCCAAAAGGATCCACCAGGATCCCACAAAATTCCCAGAATTATCAATGGAACCCACAAGGATTCCTCAGGATCCCACAAAATTCCCAAAATTATCAATGGAACCCACAAGGATTCACCAGGATCCCACAAAATTCCCAAAATTATCAATGGAACCCACAAGGATTCACCAGGATCCCTCAAAATTCCCAAAATTATCAATGGAACCCACAAGGATCCACCAGGATCCCACAAAATTCCCAAAATTATCAATGGAACCCACAAGGACTCACCAGGATCCCACAAAATTCCCAAAATTATCAATGGAACCCACAAGGATTCACCAGGATCCCACAAAATTCCCAAAATTATCAATGGAACCCACAAGGACTCACCAGGATCCCACAAAATTCCCAAAATTATCAATGGAACCAAAAAGGATTCACCAGGATCCCACAAAATTCCCAAAATTATCAATGGAACCCACAAGGATTCCCCAGGATCCCACAAAATTCCCAAAATTATCAATGGAACCCACAAGGATTCACCAGGATCCCACAATATTCCAAAAATTATCAATGGAACCCACAAGGATTCACGAGGATCCCACAAAATTCCCAAAATTATCAATGGAACCCACAAGGATTCCTCAGGATCCCACAAAATTCCCAAAATTATCAATGGAACCCACAGGGATTCACCAGGATCCCACAAAATTCCCAAAATTATCAATGGAACCCACAAGGATTCCTCAGGATCCCACAAAATTCCCAGAATTATCAACGGAACCTACAAGGATTCACCAGGATCCCACAAAATTCCCAAAATTATCAATGGAACCCAAACAGATTCCTCAGGATCCAACAAAATTCCCAGAATTATCAATGGAACCCACAAGGATCCACCGGGATCCCACAAAATTCCCAAAATTATCAATGGAATCTAAAAAGATTCGTCAGGATCCCACAAAATTCCCAAAATTATCAATGGAACCCACAAGGATTCACCAGGATCCCACAAAATTCCCAGAATTATCCATGGAACCCACAAGGATTCACCAGGATCCCACAAAATTCCCAGAATTATCAATGGAATCTAAAAAGATTTCTCAGGATCCCACAAAATTCCCAAAATTATCAATGGAACCCACAAGGATTCCTCAGGATCCCACAAAATTCCCAAAATTATCAATGGAACCCACAAGGACTCACCAGGATCCCACAAAATTCCCAGAATTATCAATGGAACCCACAAGGACTCACCAGGATCCCACAAAATTCCCAAAATTATCAATGGAACCCACAAGGATTCACCAGGATCCCACAAAATTCCCAAAATTATCAATGGAACCCACAAGGACTCACCAGGATCCCACAAAATTCCCAAAATTATCCATGGAACCCACAAGGATTCACCAGGATCCCACAAAATTCCAAAATTATCAATGGAATCCACAAGGATTCCTCTGGATCCACAAAATTCCCAGAATTATCAATGGAACCCACAAGGATTCACCAGGATCCCACAAAATTCCCAAAATTATCAATGGAACCCACAAGGATTCACCAGGATCCCACAAAATTCCCAAAATTATCAATGGAACCCACAAGGATTCACCAGGATCCCACAAAATTCCCAAAATTATCAATGGAACCCACAAGGATTTACCAGGATCCCACAAAATTCCCAAAATTATCAATGGATCCCACAAGGATTCACCAGGATCCCACAAAATTCCCAAAATTATCAATGGAATCTAAAAGGATTCCTCAGGATCCCACAAAATTCCCAAAATTATCAATGGATCCCACAAGGATTCACCAGGATCCCACAAAATTCCCAAAATTATCAATGGAACCCACAAGGATTCCTCAGGATCCCACAAAATTCCCAAAATTTGAAGGATTCCTCAGGATCCCACAAAATTCCCAGAATTATCAATGGAACCCACAAGGATTCACCAGGATCCCACAAAATTCCCAAAATTATCAATGGAACCCACAAGGACTCACCAGGATCCCACAAAATTCCCAAAATTTTGAAGGATTCCTCAGGATCCCACAAAATTTCCAGAATTATCAATGGAACCCACAAGGATTCACCAGGATCCCACAAAATTCCCAAAATTATCAATGGAACCCACAAGGATTCCTCAGGATCCCACAAAATTCCCAGAATTATCAATGGAACCCACAAGGATTCACCAGGATCCCACAAAATTCCCAAAATTATCAATGGAACCCACAAGGATTCACCAGGATCCCACAAAATTCCCAGAATTATCAATGGAACCCACAAGGATTCACCAGGATCCCACAAAATTCCCAAAATTATCAATGGAACCCACAAGGATTCACCAGGATCCCACAAAATTCCCAGAATTATCAATGGAACCCACAAGGATTCCTCAGGATCCCACAAAATTCCCAAAATTATCCATGGAACCCACAAGGATTCACCAGGATCCCACAAAATTCCCAAAATTATCCAGGGAACCCACAAGGATTCACCAGGATCCCACAAAATTCCCAAAATTATCAATGGAACCCACAAGGATTCCTCAGGATCCACAAAATTCCCAAAATTATCAATGGATCCCAAACGGATTCCCCAGG
This sequence comes from Ammospiza maritima maritima, assembly GCA_036010785.1. Classification (NCBI taxonomy): domain Eukaryota; kingdom Metazoa; phylum Chordata; class Aves; order Passeriformes; family Passerellidae; genus Ammospiza; species Ammospiza maritima. The sequence goes on from JAYKTQ010000328.1 coordinate 4,451, forward strand.
ATCCTACAAAATTCCCAGAATTATCAATGGAACCCACAAGGATTCACCAGGATCCCACAAAATTCCCAAAATTCCCACCGGTCCCAGTTCCCCGCCCCATCCCAAATTTCCTCCTCCGATCCCCAAATTCTACTGGAATTCCAGGAGATCTCCTGAACCTCATTTTCACAGGTGGGGAAATTTCGGAAAACTTTTGGGGAAATGTTGGAAAATCCAAAAAAAATTATCAGGAAATTTTGGAAAACTCTGGAAAATACCAGAAGACCTTCTGGAAACCATGGACAACCCTTGGAGAACCCCATGAAACCTTCTGGAAACCATGGAGAACCTTCTGCAAACTCCATGAAACCTTCTGGAAACCATGGAAAACCATAGAGACCCTATAAAACCTTCTGAAAACAATGGAGAACCTTCTGAAGACCCCATAAAACCTTCTGGAAACCACGAGGAACCTTTAGAAGACCCCATAAAACCTTCTCAAAACCTCAAGGAACCTTCTGAAGAACCCGTAAAACCTTCTGAAAACTACGAAGAACCTTTGGAGAACTCCATAAAATCTTCTGAAAACTATGGAGAACCTTTGGAGAACTCCATAAAACCTTCTGGAAACCATGGAGAACCCTTGAAAAACCCCATAAGACCTTCTGAAAACCTCAAAAGGCCTTCAGAAAACTCCATAAAACCTTCTGGAAACCACGGAAAACCCTTGGAGAACCCATAAAAACCTTCTGAGAACCTCAAGGAACCTTCTGAAGACCCCAGAAAACCTTCTGAGAACCCAAGGAAACCTTCAGAAAACTCCATAAAACCTTCTGAGAACCTCAAGGAACCTTCTGAAGACCCCTGAAAACCATCTCAAAACCATGGACAACCCTTGGAGAACCCCATAAAACCTTCTGGAAACCATGGAGAACCTTCTGAAGAACCCATAAAACCTTCTGGAAACCATGGAGAACCTTCAGAAAACTCCATAAAACCTCCGGAAAACCATGGACAAGTCTTGAAGAACCCAAAACAACCTTCTAAAAAACCATGGTCCAAAAAAACCTTCTGAGAACCTCAAGAAACCTTCGGAAACCCCCATAAAACCTTCTGAGAACCCCATAAAACCTTCTGAAATGCAGGGGACAACCTTTAGAAGACCCCATAAAATCTTCTGGAGAACCCATAAAACCTTCTCAAAACCATGGAGAACCTTCTGAAAACTCCATAAAACCTTCTGAGAACATCAAGGAACCTTCTGAAGACCCCTGAAAACTTTCTGGAAACCATGGAGAACCCTTAGAGAACCCCAAAAAACCTTCTGGAAACCATGGAGAACCTTTAGAAGACCCCAGAAAACCTTCTGGAAACCATGGAGAACCTTCAGAAAACTCCATAAAACCTCCAGAAAACCATGGACAAGTCTTGAAGAACCCAAAACAACCTTCTAAAAACCATGGAAAACCCTCGGAGAACCCAAAAAAACCTTCTGAGAACCTCAAGGAACCTTCGGAAACCCCCATAAAACCTTCTGAGAACCCCATAAAACCTTCTGAAATGCAGGACAACCTTTAGAAGACCCCATAAAATCTTCTGGAGAACCCATAAAACCTTCTCAAAACCATGGAGAACCTTCTGAAAACTCCATAAAACCTTCTGAGAACATCAAGGAACCTTCTGAAGACCCCTGAAAACTTTCTGGAAACCATGGAGAACCCTTAGAGAACCCCAAAAAACCTTCTGGAAACCATGGAGAACCTTTAGAAGACCCCAGAAAACCTTCTGGAAACCATGGAGAACCTTGAGAAAACTCCATAAAACCTCCAGAAAACCATGGACAACTCTTGAAGAACCCAAAACAACCTTCTAAAAAACCATGGAAAACCCTTGGAGAACCCAAAAAAAACCTTCTGAGAACCTCAAGAAACCTTCCAAAATCCCCATAAAACCTTCTGAGAACCCCATAAAACCTTCTGAAATGCAGGGACAACCTTTAGAAGACCCCATAAAATCTTCTGGAGAACCCATAAAACCTTCTCAAAACCATAGAGAACCTACAGAAAACTCCATAAAACCTCCTGAAATCCATGGAGAACCTTTAAAGAACTCCATAAAACTTTCTGAGAACCTCAAGGAACCTTCTGAAGACCCCAGAAAACCTCCTGAAATCCATGGAGAACTTTCCGAAGAACTCATAAAACCTTCTGGAAACCATAGAGAACCTTCTGAGGAACCATAAAACCTCCTGGAAACCATGGAGAACCTTCAGCAAACTCCATAAAACCTCTGAAATCAATGGAGAACTTTCAGAAGACCTCATAAAACCTTCTGAAAACCACGGAGAACTTTCAGAAGACCCCATAAAACCTCCAGAAGACCCCATAAACCTTGGGAATTTTGTGGAATTTTCTGGAATTCCATGGAATTTGGTGGGACTGCGGTGGCCCCGTACCGGTGTAGCCGATCTTCTCGAAGCTGAGCAGGCTGAAGATGCTGTTGTAGAGCTGCATCTCCTGCTTGGAAAACCCCAGAAAACCTTCTGAGAACTCAAGGAACCTTCTGAGAACCCAAAGAGACCTTCAGAAAACTCCAGAAAACCTTTTGAGAACATCAAGGAACCTTCTGAAGACCCCAGAAAACCTTCTGGAAACCATGGAGAACCTTCAGAAAACTCCATAAAACCTCCTGAAATCCATGGAGAACCTTTAAAGAACTCCATAAAACCTTCTGAGAACCTCAAGGAACCTTCTGAAGACCCAGAAAACCATCTCAAAACATGGACAACCCTTGGAGAACCCCAGAAAACCTTCTGGAAACCATGGAGAACCTTCTGAAGACCCAGAAAACCTTCTGGAAACCATGGAGAACCTTCAGAAAACTCCATCAAACCTCCTGAAATCCATGGAGAACCTCCAGAAGACCCCATAAAACCTCCAGAAGACCCCATAAACCTTGGGAATTTTGTGGAATTTTCTGGAATTCCATGGAGTTTGGTGGGACTGCGGTGGCCCCGTACCGGTGTAGCCGATCTTCTCGAAGCTGAGCAGGCTGAAGATGCTGTTGTAGAGCTGCATCTCCTTCTTGCGCGTTTGGTCCATCTCGTCCAGGATGTCCATGAGCTCGTTGCCCGTCTTGGTGGGGTGCGAGCACTCGGCCTCGTGCACCGACAGCTCGTGGAAGGGGCCCTGCCAGGGACAGCGATGCGCTTGTACTTGCACTGCGTCACCCTGCGGAGAAAACGGGGACAACGTGGGACATTTGGGGACATCTGGGACAATTGGTGGCGTTCTGGGGAGATTCGGGATAGAAATGGTCCGAAAGCCCAAAGAATCCCCATAAATTCCTAAAAATCCAGTCAGGACCATTCCCAGCCCTCAGTGGTCCTCACAGTGCTGCTGGTGGGGCTACAAGGAAGATCTCAAGAACTTGGAGGTGTCCACCATCCAGAAAGCATCTAAAAGCACCTCAAAACCACCCGAAACCACCACGGATCCATCCCCAACCACCTTGAGGCCCCAAAATACCTCAAAAAATCCCAGACATCCTTCTGATGGTGCTGCAAGGAAGATCTCAAGAACTTTGAGGTGTCCCACCATCCCAAAACCATCCCAAACCACCATAAAACCACCCCATACCACCTGGAATCCACCAAAAACCACCTCGAGACCCAAAAATACCTCAAAAAATCCCAGACATTCTTCTGATGGTGCTCTAAGGAAGATCTCAAGAACTTTGAGGTGTCCCACCATCCAGAAACCACAAAAAACCACCTCAAAACCACCTCAAACCACCTGGAAACCACCAAAAACCACCTCGAGACCCCAAAATATCTCAAAAATCCCAGACCTTCCCTGATAGTGCTCCAATGAAGATCTCAAGAACTTTGAGGTGTCCCACCACTCCAAAACCACCAAAACCACCCCGAAACCACCCCAAACCACCACGAATCCACCAAACACCACCTCGAGACCCCAAAATATCTCAAAAAAATCCCACACATTCTTCTGATGGTGCTCCAATGAAGATCTCAAGAACATTGAGGTGTCCCACCACTCCAAAAGCACCAAAACCATCCCGAAACCACCCCAAACCACCTGGAAACCACCAAACGCCACCTCGAGACCCCAAAATATCTCAAAAAAATCCCACACATTCTTCTGATGGTGCTCCAATAAAGATCTCAAGACCTTTGAGGTGTCCCACCACTCCAAAACCACCTAAAACCACTTCAATAAAAAAAAAAAAAAAACCATACGAAACCACCAGGAAACACCAAAAACCACCTCGAGATCTCAAAATATCTCAAAAATTCCCCAACATCCTTCTGATGGTGCTCCACAGAAGACCTCAAGAACTTTGAGTGTCCCACCATCCCCAAACCACCAAAAATCACCAAAAACCCACCAAAAACTGCCCTAAAACCACCAAAAATGCTTAAAAGTCCCAAAAGATCTTTCACCTATTCTGACACTTTTTCTGGTGACAATCCAATGAAGATCTCAAGAACTTTGAGGTGTCCCACCACTCCAAAACCACCAAAACCACCCGAAACCACCCCAAACCACCTGGAAACCACCAAATGCCACCTCGAGACCTCATAACACCTCAAGAAATTCCAAAAAAAAATTCCCAAAAATTCAAAAAAAAAATCGCAAAAATTCCAAAAAAACCCCAAAAATTCCAAAAAAATCCCAAAAATTCCTAAAAAAAACCCCCAAAAATTAAAATAAAAAAAATCCCAAACATTCCCAAAAACGGACCTGTCCTGGCACTCCTCCTTCTGGTGGCGCTCGAGCAGCGAGCGGGGGAACTGGCGGGCGCAGAAGCCGCACTCGGCCGGCAGCTCGCTGACCGCCTTCTCCACGGCCAGGTTGCGGCAGCAGAGGCTCTTGGAGATCTCGCAGCGGCAGTTGGGACACGTGGCCTGCTCCTCCTTCAGCCGCGAGTCGGCCAGCAGGTGGATGAAACAGCCCGCGCACATCAGGTGCCCGTTGGTGCACTGGGGAAACAAAAAAAATGGGAATTTTTCCTGTTTTTTAGTGTTATTTTTTCCATTGAGTTCTCCGTTTTTGAAGAATTTTTAATGATAATTTTCCCACATTCTAAATTGAAATTTTTTCCTCCCATTCGATTTCTCGTATTTCTACCTTTTCAATTTCAAATTTTGTCCCGTTTTTATTCACCTTTCCCCCCACCTTTTTATTTGCAATTTCCCCCATATTTATTTCTCATTTTTACCATTTAATTCCTCATTTTCCCCCCGTTTTTTTATCAGTATTTTCCCCCTATTATTTTTTCAAATTATTCCCAATTTTATCAATTTTCCGCCCTTATTTATCAATATTTTCCGTTATTTTTTATTCCAAATATTCCCAATTTATCCTCATTTTCCCCCATTATTTCTTCCCAATTTCCCTTCTTTTCCCATTGGAATCCCCCATTGATTCCCAATTCCCCATTGGAATCCCCCATTGATTCCCCATTGATCCCCAACTCCCCACTGATTCCCATTGATTCCCCATTGATTCCCAATTCCCATTGATCCCCAATTTCCCATTGATTCCCAATTCCCCATTGATTCCCAATTTCCCATTGATCCCCAAGTCCCCATTGATCTCCAATTCCCCATTGATTCCCCATTGATTCCCAATACCCCACTGATTCCCCCATTGATTCCCCATTGATTTCTCATTGATTCCCATTGATTCCCAATTGGTTCCCAATTCCCCATTAATTCCCCATTGATCCCCAATACCCCATGGATTCCCAATTGATTCCCATGGATTCCCAATTCTCTATTGGAATTTCCCATTGAATCCCCATTGATTCCCCATTGATTCCCATTGATTCCCAATTGATTCCCAATTCCCCATTAATTCCCCATTGATCCCCAATACCCCACTGATTCCCCCATTGATTCCCATGGATTCCCAATTCCCTATTGGAATTTCCCATTGAATCCCCATTGATTCCCATTGATTCCCAATTGATTCCCAATTCCCCATTACTTCCCCATTGATCCCCAATACCCCACTGATTCCCCCATTGATTCCCATGGATTCCCAATTCCCTATTGGAATTTCCCATTGATTCCCCATTGATTCCCATTGAATCCCCATTGATTCCCATTGATTCCCAATTCCCCATTAATTCCTCATTAATTCCCCATTGATCCCCAATACCCCATGGATTCCCATTGATCCCCATCGATTCCCCATTGATTCTCATTGATTCCCTATTGATTTCCAATTGATTCCCAATTCCCCATTAATTCCCCATTGATCCCCAATACCCCATTGATTCCCAATTGATTCCCATGGATTCCCAATTCCCTATTGGAATTTCCCATTGAATCCCCATTGATTCCCATTGATTCCCAATTGATTCCCAATTCCCCATTAATTCCCCATTGATCCCCAATACCCCATTGATTCCCCCATTGATTCCCATTGATTCCCAATTCCCTATTGGAATTTCCCATTGAATCCCCATTGATTCCCCATTGATTCCACATTGATTCCCATTGATTCCCAATTGATTCCCAATTGCCCATTAATTCCCCATTAATTCCCCATTGATCCCCAATACCCCATGGATTCCCAATTGATTCCCATTGATTCCCAATTCCCTATTGGAATTTCCCATTGAATCCCCATTGATTCCCCATTGATTCCCCATTGATTCTCATTGATTCCCCATTGATTCCCAATTCCCCATTGATTCCCATTGATTCCCAATTCCCCATTAATCCCCAATTCCCCATTGATTTCCATTGATTCCCATTGATTTCCAATTCCTCATTGATTCTCATTGATTCCCCATTGATTCCCCATTGATCCCTCATTGGTTCCCATTTTCCCATTGGAATTCCCCATTTCCCAGCAGTGCATCAAACACCCTGCGCACATCAGGTGCCCCTTGGTTCACTGGGGACACAAAAAATGGGAATTTTTCAGATTTTTAGTGTTTATTTATTCCAAATATTTCCAAATTTTTCTCATTTTCCTCCCTTATTTATCAATTTTTTTCTGTATTATTTATTCACAACTTTTCCTCATTTTCCCCATTCATTTATCAATAATTTCCCCCATTATTTATCCCAAATATTCCAAATTTTTCCCCATTTTCACACTTCATTTATTAATAATTTCTCCTTTTATTTATTCCAAATATTCCCAATTTTTCTTCATTTTCCCCCATTATTTCTCCCCATTTATTTCCAGTTTCCCATTAGAATTTTCCCATTGATTCCCATTGATTCCCATTTTCCCACTGGAATTCCCCATTTATTCCCATTTTCCATTAGAATTTCCCATTGATTCCCCATTGATTCCCATTGATTCCCCACTGATTCCCAATTCCCCATGGGAATTCCCCATTGATTCCCAATTCCCCATTGATTCCCCATTGAATCCCCATTGATTCCCAATTGATTCCCAGTTCCCAACTGATTCCCTATTGATTCCCCACTGATTCCCAATTCCCTACTGGAATTCCCCATTGATCCCCCATTGATTCCCAATTCCCCAATGCAATTCCCCATTGATTCCCCATTGATTCCCAATTCCCCATTGATCCCCATTGATCCTCCATTGATCCCTGATTCTCCATTGATTCCCACTGATTCCCATTGATCCCCCATTGATTCCCACTGATTCCCATTGATCCCCCATTGATTCCCATGGATTCCCAATTCCCCACTGATTCCCCATTGACCCCCAATTCCCCATTGATTCCCCATTGATTCCCTAGTGATTCCCATTGATTTCCCATTGACTCCCCATTGATTCCTAATTCCCCATTGGAATTCCCCATTGATTCCTAATTCCTCATTGGAATTCCCCATTGATTCCCAATTCCCCATTGGAATTCCCCATTGATTCCTAATTCCCCATTGATCCCCATTGATCCTCCATTGATCCCTGATTCCCCATAGATTCCCACTGATTCCCATGGATTTCCAATTCCCCACTGATTCCCCATTGATTCCCCATTGATTCCTCATTGATTCCCAATTCCCCATTGGAATTACCCATTGATTCCTAATTCCCCATTGATCCCCATTGATCCTCCATTGATCCCCGATTCCCCATTGATTCCCAATTCCCCATTGATTCCCATTGATTCCCCATTGATTCCCATTAATTTCCAATTGATTCCAAATTTCTCATTGATATCCATTGATTCCCCAGTGGAATTCTCCATTGATTCCCAATTCCCCATTGATTCCCCATTGATTCCAATTGATCCCCAATTCCCCATCGATTCCCCATTGATTCTCCATTGATTCCCCACTGATTCCCAATACCGCATTGATTCCCACTGATTCTCATTGATTCCCTATTGATCTCCAATTCCCCATTGATTCCCAATTCTCCACTGACCCCCATTGATTCCCAATTCCCCATTGGAATTCCCCATTGATTCCCAATCCCCTATTGATTCCCCACTGACCCCCATTGATTCCCATTGATTCCATATTGATTCCCATTGATCCCCCATTAATTCCCATTGATTAACATTGATTCCCCATTGATCCCCAATTCCCCATTGATCCCCAATTCCCCATTGACTCCCAATTCCCCATTGACTCCCAATTCCCCATTGATCCCCAATTCCCCATTGATCTCCAATTCCCCATTGACTCCCAATTCCCCATTGACTCCCAATTCCCCATTGATCCCCAATTCCCCATTGATCTCCAATTCCCCATTGACTCCCAATTCCCCATTGATCCCCAATTCCCCATTGATCCCCAATTCCCCATTGATCTCCAATTCCCCATTGATCCCCAATTCCCCATTGACCCCCAATTCCCCATTGACTCCCAATTCCCCATTGATCCCCAATTCCCCATTGACTCCCAATTCCCCATTGATCCCCAATACCCCATTGACTCCCAATTCCCCATTGACTCCCAATTCCCCACTGATCCCCAATTCCCCATTGACTCCCAATTCCCCATTGACTCCCAATTCCCCATTGATCTCCAATTCCCCATTGATCCCCAATTCCCCATTGACTCCCAATTCCCCATTGACTCCCAATTCCCCATTGATCCCCAATTCCCCATTGATCTCCAATTCCCCATTGACTCCCAATTCCCCATTGACTCCCAATTCCCCATTGATCCCCAATTCCCCATTGATCTCCAATTCCCCATTGACTCCCAATTCCCCATTGACTCCCAATTCCCCATTGATCCCCAATTCCCCATTGATCTCCAATTCCCCATTGACTCCCAATTCCCCATTGATCCCCAATTCCCCATTGATCTCCAATTCCCCATTGATCCCCAATTCCCCATTGACTCCCAATTCCCCATTGATCCCCAATTCCCCATTGACTCCCAATTCCCCATTGATCCCCAATTCCCCACTGATCCCCAATTCCCCATTGATCCCCAATTCCCCATTGACTCCCAATTCCCCATTGATCCCCAATTCCCCATTGATCCCCAATTCCCCATTGACTCCCAATTCCCCATTGATCCCCAATTCCCCATTGATCCCCAATTCCCCATTGACTCCCAATTCCCCATTGACTCCCAATTCCCCATTGATCCCCAATTCCCCACTGATCCCCAATTCCCCATTGACTCCCAATCCCCCATTGATCTCCAATTCCCCATTGATCCCCAATTCCCCATTGATCCCCAATTCCCCATTGACTCCCAATTCCCCATTGACTCCCAATTCCCCACTGATCCCCAATTCCCCATTGACTCCCAATTCCCCATTGACTCCCAATTCCCCATTGATCCCCATTTGCCCATTGACTCCCATTTCCCATTGGGAATTTCAAAAATGGGAATTTTGGGGGATTTGGTCACATTGGAATTTGTGGTTGGGTTGGTGGGAGGGAAACTGAGGCACGGGGTGGTCATGGAGGTGCCGTCCCACAGAAACCCAATGGGATTCTCCATTTTGGCACTTCAAGGGTTAAATTATTGTAGGATCTATGCTGAAATTTATCTCTAATTTTCCCCATTTATTCCTATCATAAAACCTTAATAATTATCAATAATATTCCAAATTTATTCTCAATTTTCCACCTTTTTTACTCGTATTTTTCCACCAATTTTTCCTCATTTTCCTCATTTATTTATCAATAATTTCCCCATTATTTATCCCAAACATTCCCAATTTTTCCCCATTTTCCTCCCTTAATTATCAATAATTTCCCTTACTATTAATAATAATCCCAAATTTTCTCCATTTATTTATCAATAATTTCCCCTTTTATTTACTCCAAATATTCTCATGTTTTCCTCATTTTCCCTCCCTTAATTATCAACATTTTCCCCTATTATTTATTAATTATATTCCCATTTTTCCTCATTTTCCCCCTTTATTTACCAATAATATCCCCTATTATTTAACTCAAATATTCCAAATTTGCCCCCATTTTCCTCCCTTATTTATCAATAGTTTCCCCCATTATTTATCCCTAATATTCCCAATTTCCCCATTTATTTCTCAATAATTTCCCCCATTATTTATCTCTAATATTTTCCATTTCCCCCATTTATTCTTCAATAATTTCCCCTATTATTAATCCCTAATATTCCCAATTTTTCCCCATTTTCCTCCTTTATTTATCAATAATTTCCCCCATTATTTATCCCTAATATTCCCAATTTCCCCCATTTATTTATCAATAATTTCCCCCATTATTTATCCCTAATATTCCCAAGTTCCCCCATTTATTTATCAGTAATTTCCCCCATTATTTAACCCTAATATTTTCCATTTCCCCCATTTATTCTTCAATAATTTCCCTTATTATTTATCCCTAATATTTTCCATTTCTCCCATTTATTTATCAATAATTTCCCCCATTATTTATCCCTAATATTTCCACTTTCCCCCATTTATTTATCAATAATTTCCCCCATTATTTATCCCTAATATTTTCCATTTCCCCCATTTATTCTTCAATAATTTCCTCCATTATTTATCTCAAATATTCCCAATTTTCCCCATTTATTTCTCAATAATTTCCCCCATTATTTATCCCTAATATTCCCAATTGTCCCCATTTATTTATCACTAATTTCCCCAATTATTTATCCCTAATATTCCCAATTTCCCCCATTTATTTATCAATAATTTCCCCTATTATTTATCCCTAATATTCCCAATTTTTCCCCATTTTCTTCCCTTATTAATCAATAATTTCCCCAATTATTTATTAATAATTTTGCAATTTTCCCTCATTTATTTATCAATAATTTCTCCCATTATTTATTAATAATATTCCCAATTCATCCTCATTTTCCTTCCTTATTTCTCAATAATTTCCCATTATTTATCCCCAATATTCCCATTTTAATCAATTAATTATTCAATTAATCATTTAATTTGACCTGATTCTAGGATTAATTAATCCTACATTAAATTAATGCCAGATTTTGTTAATCAGTTAATAAATTAATAATCCATTAACTAATCAATCCATTAATGAATAATTATTCAATTAATTAATTGCTAAATAACTAATTAATTGGATCCCATCCTGGCAATAATTAACCTCAGGATAAAACAATCAATCAATCAATTAAATAATCAATCAATCAGTATATTGGTTCCCATCCTGGCATTAATTAACCTAAGGATAAATCAATCAATCAATCAATTAAATAATCAATCAATCAGCTAATTGGTTCCCATCCTGGCATTAATTAACCCCAGTTTTAATTAAACCCAGAATTAATTCCTCAGTCAGTCCACCCCCGAATTAATCAATTAAATATTCAGTTAATCAATCGATCAATCAATCAATCAAAAAATCAATCAATACCTAATAATTTTAATCCCATCCTGACATTAATTAACCCCAGAATTTATTCATCAATCGGTCCCTGGATTAATCAATTAATTAATCAATTAAATAACCAATCAATCAATCAATCACCAATTCATTGGAACCCACCCTAGCATTAATTAACCCCAGATTTAATTAATCCCAGAATTAATTCCTCAATCAATCCCTGAATAAATTAATCAATTCATCAAATAGTTCATAAATACTCAATCAATCAATAAATCCCTGAATTAAGCAAACAAATAATTAAATAATTCATCAATAACCAATTAATCAATGAACAAATTGATCAACCAATTAATTAAACAAATGAGCCATTATTAAATTAATCAATTATTAATCAATCAATACCCAATTAATTGCATCTCATCCAGGTATTAATTACCTCGATTTAATTATTCCTAGAATTAATTCAAAAATCAATCCCTGAATCAATCAATAAATTAATCAATCAGTCAACCAATCAATAAAAGATTCATTGCATCCCATCCTGGCATTAATTAGCCCCAGATTTAATTAATCCCAGAATTAATTCCTCAATCAATCCCTGAATTAATCAATCAACTAATCAAATAATTCGTCAATAGTCAATTAATCAATCAACACCCAATTCACTGGTTTCCATCCTGGCATTAATTAACCCCACATTTAATTAATCCCAGAATAATTTCCTCAGTCAATCCCTGAATAAATCACTGAATCAATCAATCAATCAATCAATCAATCAAATAATTCATCAATAACCACTCAATTCACCAATCAATTAATCAATCAATACCCAATTCATTGGATCCCTAACTGGCATTAATTAACCCAAGATTACATTAATCCCAAAATAAATTCCGAAATCAAACCCTGAATTAATCAATTAAAAAAATAATCTCTCATTTAAATAACCAAACAATCAATCAATCAATCAATCAATCCCCAATTCATTGGATGCTATGCTGAAATTCATTAGCCTCAGATTTAATTAATCCCACATTTAATTCCTCAACCAATCCCTGAATTAATCAAACAATTCATCAAATAATTATTCAACTAAATAACCAATTACTTAATTAATCAATAAAGCAATCAACCAATACGAATGAAAGGGATCCCACCCTGACATTATTTAAGCCCAGATTTAATTACCTCCACCATTAATTAACCCCTCCATCCATCCATCATCCATGGATCCATCAATCATCCATCATCCATCCATCATCCATCCATCATCCATCATCCATCCATCATCCATCATCCATCATCCATCATCCATCATCCATCATCCATCATCCATCATCCATCATCCATCCATCATCCATCCATCATCGATCCATCATCCATCATCCATCCATCATCGATCCATCATCCATCCATCATCCATCCATCATCCATCCATCATCCATCATCCATCATCCATCCATCATCCATCATCCATCCATCATCCATCATCCATCATCCATCATCCATCCATCATCCATCATCCATCATCCATCCATCATCCATCCATCATCCATCCATCATCCATCATCCATCCATCATCCATCATCCATCATCCATCCATCATCCATCCATCATCCATCATCCATCATCCATCATCCATCATCCATCCATCATCCATCATCCATCATCCATCCATCATCCATCCATCCATCATCCATCATCCATCATCCATCATCCATCCATCATCCATCATCCATCATCCATCATCCATCATCCATCCATCATCCATCCATCATCCATCCATCATCCATCCATCATCCATCATCCATCCATCATCCATCATCCATCCATCCATCATCCATCATCCATCATCCATCCATCCATCCATCATCCATCCATCCATCCATCATCCATCATCCATCCATCATCCATCATCCATCCATCATCCATCCATCCATCCATCATCCATCATCCATCCATCATCCATCATCCATCCATCATCCATCATCCATCATCCATCATCCATCATCCATCCATCATCCATCCATCATCCATCATCCATCATCCATCCATCCATCATCCATCATCCATCATCCATCATCCATCATCCATCCATCCATCCATCATCCATCATCCATCCATCCATCATCCATCATCCATCATCCATCATCCATCATCCATCCATCCATCCATCATCCATCATCCATCCATCCATCATCCATCATCCATCATCCATCCATCATCCATCATCCATCCATCCATCATCCATCATCCATCATCCATCATCCATCCATCATCCATCATCATCCATCATCCATCCATCATCCATCCATCATCCATCCATCATCCATCCATCATCCATCCATCCATCATCCATCATCCATCCATCATCCATCCATCATCCATCATCCATCCATCATCCATCCATCATCCATCATCCATCATCCATCCATCATCCATCCATCATCCATCAACCATCATCCATCATCCATCCATCCATCATCCATCCATCCATCATCCATCATCCATCCATCATCCATCCATCATCCATCCATCCATCATCCATCATCCATCCATCATCCATCCATCCATCCATCCATCCATCCATCCATCCATCATCCATCCATCCATCCATCCATCCATCCATCCATCCATCCATCCATCCATCATCCACCCATCATCCATCCATCCATCATCCATCCATCATCCATCATCCATCATCCATCATCCATCATCCATCCATCATCCATCCATCATCCATCATCCATCCATCATCCATCATCCATCATCCATCCATCATCCATCCATCCATCATCCATCCATCATCCATCCATCATCCATCATCCATCATCCATCATCCATCATCCATCCATCATCCATCCATCATCCATCATCCATCATCCATCATCCATCATCCATCATCCATCCATCCATCATCCATCATCCATCATCCATCATCCATCATCCATCCATCATCCATCCATCATCCATCATCCATCCATCCATCATTCATCATCCATCCATCCATCATCCATCATCCATCCATCCATCATCCATCCATCATCCATCCATCCATCATCCATCATCCATCCATCATCCCTCCATCATCCATCCATCATCCATCATCCATCCATCATCCATCCATCATCCATCATCCATCATCCATCCATCATCCATCCATCCATCCATCCATCATCCATCATCCATCCATCCATCATCCATCCATCATCCATCCATCCATCATCCATCATCCATCCATCATCCATCATCCATCCATCATCCATCCATCATCCATCCATCATCCATCCATCATCCATCCATCCATCATCCATCCATCATCCATCCATCATCCATCCATCATCCATCATCCATCATCCATCCATCCATCATCCATCATCCATCCATCCATCATCCATCCATCCATCATCCATCCATCATCCATCCATCATCCATCCATCCATCCATCATCCATCCATCCATCATCCATCCATCATCCATCCATCCATCATCCATCATCCATCCATCCATCATCCATCATCCATCCATCCATCATCCATCCATCCATCATCCATCCATCATCCATCCATCATCCATCATCCATCCATCATCCATCATCCATCATCCATCATCCATCCATCATCCATCATCCATCATCCATCCATCCATCCATCCATCATCCATCATCCATCATCCATCATCCATCATCCATCCATCATCCATCCATCATCCATCATCCATCATCCATCATCCATCCATCATCCATCATCCATCATCCATCCATCCATCATCCATCACCCATCATCCATCCATCATCCATCATCCATCCATCATCCATCCATCATCCATCATCCATCATCCATCCATCATCCATCCATCCATCATCCATCCATCATCCATCCATCATCCATCATCCATCCATCCATCATCCATCATCCATCATCCATCATCCATCCATCCATCCATCCATCATCCATCATCCATCATCCATCATCCATCATCCATCCATCATCCATCCATCATCCATCCATCATCCATCCATCATCCATCATCCATCCATCATCCATCATCCATCCATCCATCATCCATCATCCATCATCCATCCATCCATCCATCCATCATCCATCATCCATCCATCATCCATCATCCATCCATCATCCATCATCCATCCATCATCCATCATCCATCCATCATCCATCATCCATCCATCATCCATCATCCATCATCCATCATCCATCATCCATCCATCATCCATCATCCATCATCCATTCATCCATCATCCATCCATCATCCATCATCCATCCATCATCCATCATCCATCATCCATCCATCCATCATCCATCATCCATCATCCATCATCCATCATCCATCCATCCATCCATCATCCATCATCCATCCATCCATCATCCATCATCCATCATCCATCATCCATCATCCATCCATCCATCCATCATCCATCATCCATCCATCCATCATCCATCATCCATCCATCATCCATCATCCATCCATCATCCATCCATCCATCATCCATCCATCATCCATCCATCATCCATCATCCATCCATCCATCATCCATCATCCATCATCCATCCATCATCCATCATCCATCCATCCATCATCCATCATCCATCATCCATCATCCATCCATCATCCATCATCATCCATCATCCATCCATCATCCATCCATCATCCATCCATCATCCATCCATCATCCATCCATCCATCATCCATCATCCATCCATCATCCATCCATCATCCATCCATCATCCATCATCCATCCATCATCCATCATCCATCCATCATCCATCATCCATCATCCATCCATCATCCATCATCCATCATCCATCATCCATCCATCCATCATCCATCCATCCATCATCCATCATCCATCATCCATCCATCATCCATCCATCATCCATCCATCCATCATCCATCATCCATCCATCATCCATCCATCCATCCATCCATCCATCCATCCATCCATCCATCATCCACCCATCATCCATCCATCCATCATCCATCCATCATCCATCATCCATCATCCATCATCCATCATCCATCCATCATCCATCCATCATCCATCATCCATCCATCATCCATCATCCATCATCCATCCATCATCCATCCATCCATCATCCATCCATCATCCATCCATCATCCATCATCCATCATCCATCATCCATCCATCATCCATCCATCATCCATCATCCATCATCCATCATCCTTCATCCATCATCCATCCATCCATCGTCCATCATCCATCCATCCATCATCCATCCATCATCCATCCATCCATCATCCATCATCCATCCATCATCCCTCCATCATCCATCCATCATCCATCATCCATCCATCATCCATCATCCATCATCCATCCATCATCCATCCATCCATCATCCATCATCCATCATCCATCCATCATCCATCCATCCATCCATCCATCATCCATCATCCATCCATCCATCCATCATCCATCCATCCATCATCCATCCATCATCCATCCATCCATCATCCATCATCCATCCATCCATCCATCCATCATCCATCCATCATCCATCCATCATCCATCCATCCATCATCCATCCATCATCCATCCATCATCCATCATCCATCCATCCATCATCCATCATCCATCATCCATCCATCATCCATCATCCATCCATCCATCATCCATCATCCATCATCCATCATCCATCCATCATCCATCATCATCCATCATCCATCCATCATCCATCCATCATCCATCCATCATCCATCCATCATCCATCCATCCATCATCCATCATCCATCCATCATCCATCCATCATCCATCCATCATCCATCATCCATCCATCATCCATCCATCATCCATCATCCATCATCCATCCATCATCCATCCATCATCCATCAACCATCATCCATCATCCATCCATCCATCATCCATCCATCCATCATCCATCATCCATCATCCATCCATCATCCATCCATCATCCATCCATCCATCATCCATCATCCATCCATCATCCATCCATCCATCCATCCATCCATCCATCCATCCATCATCCATCCATCCATCCATCCATCCATCCATCCATCCATCCATCCATCCATCCATCCATCATCCATCCATCATCCATCATCCATCATCCATCATCCATCATCCATCCATCATCCATCCATCATCCATCATCCATCCATCATCCATCATCCATCATCCATCCATCATCCATCCATCCATCATCCATCCATCATCCATCCATCATCCATCATCCATCATCCATCATCCATCATCCATCCATCATCCATCCATCATCCATCATCCATCATCCATCATCCATCATCCATCATCCATCCATCCATCATCCATCATCCATCATCCATCATCCATCCATCATCCATCCATCATCCATCATCCATCCATCCATCATTCATCATCCATCCATCCATCATCCATCATCCATCCATCCATCATCCATCCATCATCCATCCATCCATCATCCATCATCCATCCATCATCCCTCCATCATCCATCCATCATCCATCATCCATCCATCATCCATCCATCATCCATCATCCATCATCCATCCATCATCCATCCATCCATCCATCCATCATCCATCATCCATCCATCCATCATCCATCCATCATCCATCCATCCATCATCCATCATCCATCCATCATCCATCATCCATCCATCATCCATCCATCATCCATCCATCATCCATCCATCATCCATCCATCCATCATCCATCCATCATCCATCCATCATCCATCCATCATCCATCATCCATCATCCATCCATCCATCATCCATCATCCATCCATCCATCATCCATCCATCCATCATCCATCCATCATCCATCCATCATCCATCCATCCATCCATCATCCATCCATCCATCATCCATCCATCATCCATCCATCCATCATCCATCATCCATCCATCCATCATCCATCATCCATCCATCCATCATCCATCCATCCATCATCCATCATCCATCCATCATCCATCCATCCATCATCCATCCATCCATCATCCATCCATCATCCATCATCCATCATCCATCATCCATCCATCATCCATCATCCATCATCCATCCATCCATCCATCCATCATCCATCATCCATCATCCATCATCCATCATCCATCCATCATCCATCCATCATCCATCATCCATCATCCATCATCCATCCATCATCCATCATCCATCATCCATCCATCCATCATCCATCACCCATCATCCATCCATCATCCATCATCCATCCATCATCCATCCATCATCCATCATCCATCATCCATCCATCATCCATCCATCCATCATCCATCCATCATCCATCCATCATCCATCATCCATCATCATCCATCATCCATCATCCATCATCCATCATCCATCCATCCATCCATCCATCATCCATCATCCATCATCCATCATCCATCATCCATCCATCATCCATCCATCATCCATCCATCATCCATCCATCATCCATCATCCATCCATCATCCATCATCCATCCATCCATCATCCATCATCCATCATCCATCCATCCATCCATCATCCATCATCCATCCATCATCCATCATCCATCCATCATCCATCCATCCATCCATCATCCATCATCCATCCATCATCCATCATCCATCCATCATCCATCATCCATCATCCATCATCCATCATCCATCCATCATCCATCATCCATCATCCATTCATCCATCATCCATCCATCCATCATCCATCCATCATCCATCATCCATCCATCATCCATCATCCATCATCCATCCATCCATCATCCATCATCCATCATCCATCATCCATCATCCATCCATCCATCCATCATCCATCATCCATCCATCCATCATCCATCATCCATCATCCATCATCCATCATCCATCCATCCATCCATCATCCATCATCCATCCATCCATCATCCATCATCCATCCATCATCCATCCATCCATCATCCATCCATCATCCATCCATCATCCATCATCCATCCATCCATCATCCATCATCCATCATCCATCCATCATCCATCATCCATCCATCCATCATCCATCATCCATCATCCATCATCCATCCATCATCCATCATCATCCATCATCCATCCATCATCCATCCATCATCCATCCATCATCCATCCATCATCCATCCATCCATCATCCATCATCCATCCATCATCCATCCATCATCCATCCATCATCCATCATCCATCCATCATCCATCATCCATCCATCATCCATCATCCATCATCCATCCATCATCCATCATCCATCATCCATCATCCATCCATCCATCATCCATCCATCCATCATCCATCATCCATCATCCATCCATCATCCATCCATCATCCATCCATCCATCATCCATCATCCATCCATCATCCATCCATCCATCCATCCATCCATCCATCCATCCATCCATCCATCATCCACCCATCATCCATCCATCCATCATCCATCCATCATCCATCATCCATCATCCATCATCCATCATCCATCCATCATCCATCCATCATCCATCATCCATCCATCATCCATCATCCATCATCCATCCATCATCCATCCATCCATCATCCATCCATCATCCATCCATCATCCATCATCCATCATCCATCATCCATCCATCATCCATCCATCATCCATCATCCATCATCCATCATCCATCATCCATCATCCATCCATCCATCATCCATCATCCATCCATCCATCATCCATCCATCATCCATCCATCCATCATCCATCATCCATCCATCATCCCTCCATCATCCATCCATCATCCATCATCCATCCATCATCCATCATCCATCATCCATCCATCATCCATCCATCCATCATCCATCATCCATCATCCATCCATCATCCATCCATCCATCCATCCATCATCCATCATCCATCCATCCATCCATCATCCATCCATCCATCATCCATCCATCATCCATCCATCCATCATCCATCATCCATCCATCCATCATCCATCATCCATCCATCATCCATCCATCATCCATCCATCATCCATCCATCCATCATCCATCCATCATCCATCCATCATCCATCCATCATCCATCATCCATCATCCATCATCCATCATCCATCATCCATCCATCCATCATCCATCCATCCATCATCCATCCATCATCCATCCATCATCCATCCATCCATCCATCATCCATCCATCCATCATCCATCCATCATCCATCCATCCATCATCCATCATCCATCCATCCATCATCCATCATCCATCCATCCATCATCCATCCATCCATCATCCATCCATCATCCATCCATCATCCATCATCCATCCATCATCCATCCATCCATCATCCATCCATCCATCATCCATCCATCATCCATCATCCATCATCCATCCATCATCCATCCATCATCCATCATCCATCCATCATCCATCCATCCATCCATCATCCATCCATCCATCATCCATCCATCATCCATCATCCATCCATCATCCATCCATCCATCCATCATCCATCCATCATCCATCATCCATCATCCATCATCCATCCATCATCCATCCATCATCCATCATCCATCATCCATCCATCCATCATCCATCATCCATCATCCATCCATCCATCCATCATCCATCATCCATCATCCATCCATCATCCATCATCCATCCATCATGCATCATCCATCATCCATCCATCCATCATCCATCATCCATCATCCATCATCCATCCATCCATCATCCATCCATCCATCATCCATCATCCATCCATCATCCATCATCCATCCATCATCCATCATCCATCCATCCATCATCCATCATCCATCATCCATCATCCATCCATCATCCATCATCCATCCATCATCCATCCATCCATCCATCCATCATCCATCATCCATCCATCATCCATCCATCATCCATCCATCATCCATCATCCATCATCCATCCATCATCCATCCATCCATCCATCATCCACCCATCATCCATCCCTGCCTTGGTGGCCCTGGGGACACTTTGGTGGCCCTGAGGCGCTTTGGTGGCCCTGGGACACTTTGGTGGCCCCTGAGGGGACAGGGACACCCTGGGGACACTCTGGTGCTCCCTGGGATGGTTTTGGTGGCCCTGAGGGGACGTTGGTGGTTCCTTCAAGGCCTTTGGTGGCCCCTGAGGGGACAACGCAGGTCTGGAGGAGAGGTTTGGTGGCCCCAGGGGGACTTTGGAGGCCCTGCAATGGTTTGGTGGCCCTCAGGTGACTTTGGTGGCCACCAGGAGGCTTTGGTGGCCCAGGAGGGGACAGGGACACTTTGGGGGACTTTGATGGCCCCCGAGGGCACTTTGGTGGCCCTCGAGGGGACAGGGCCACCCTGGGGAGGCGTTTGGTGGCCCTGGGAAGGCTCGGGTTGCCCAGGAGGGGACAGAGAGGTCCCACAGAGGACTTTGGTGGCCCCTGGAGTAGATTTGGTGGCCCATGAGGGGACAGGGACACCCTGAGGGGACTTTGGTGGCCCTGGGACACTTTGGTGGCCCTGTCAAGGATTCGGTGGCCCAGGAGGGGACAAAGTGAGGCCTTGGTGGCCCTGGGGGGGGTTTGGTGGCCCCTGGGACATTCTGGTGGCCCTGGAGGATTCAGTGGCCCATGAAGGGTCAGGACCACCCTGAGGGGACTTTGGTGGCCCCTGAGAGGACGTTGGTGGCCCATGCGGGGACAGGGCCACTCTGGGACACTTCTGGTGGCCATGAAGGGACTTTGGTGGCCCCTGAGAAAGATTTGGTGGCCCCATCAGGGGACAGCGACACCCTGCAATGGTTTGGTGGCCCATGAGAGGACATCGGTGGCCTCTGGGGTGACTTTGGTGGCCCAGGAGGGCACAGGGACATCTTGGGTGGGTTTGGTGGCCCTGGGGAGGTTTGGTGGCCCTGAGGTGACATTGGTGGCCACCAGGTGGGTTGGTGGCCCACGAGGAGACTTTGGTGGCCCTGGAGGGGACTTTGGTGGCCCTGGGACAGTTTGGTGGCCCTGGCGAGGATTCAGTGGCCCCTGAGGGGACAAAGTGAGGCCTTGGTGGCCCTGAGGGGACTTTGGTGGCCCCTGGGACACTTTGGTGGCCCATGAGGGGACAGGGCCACTCTGGGATGGTTCTGGTGGCCCTGGGACACTTTGGTGGCCCCTGGGGAAGGTTTGGTGGCCCCTGAGGGGACAGGGACACCCTTCAAGGGGCTTTGGTGGCCCCTGGGTGGATTTTGGTGGCCCCTGGGACGCTTTGGTGGCCCTGGAGGAGATTTGGTGGCCCATGAGGGGACAGGGACACCCTGAGATGACACCGGTGGCCCCTGGGACACTTTGGTGGCCCCTGGAGGAGATTTGGTGGCCCAGGAGGGGACAGGGACACCTTGGTGGTGGTGGGGGAGGGGGGGGTTGGTGGCCCATGAGGGGACTTTGGTGGCCCTGGGACAGTTTGGTGGCCCTGGCAAGGATTCAGTGGCCCCTGAGGGGACAAAGTGAGGCCATGGTGGCCCTGAGGGGACTTTGGTGGCTCCTGGGACACTTTGGTGGCCCCTGAGGAAGTTTGGTGGCCCTGGGACACTTTGGTGGCCCCTGGGATGGTTTTGGTGGCCCATAAAGGGACAAGGCCACCATGAGAGGACTTTGGTGGCCGTGAGGGGACAGGGACACCTTGGGGACAGGTTTGGTGGCCCTTGGGGGCACTTTGGTGGCCCAGGAGGTGACAGGGACACCTTGGGGGGACTTTGGTGGCACTTGGGGGCACTTTGGAGGTCCCTTCGAGGTGTTTGGTGGCCCCTGGAGGAGATTCGGTGGCCCAGGAGGAGGCAGGGACACCTTGGGAGGGTTTGGTGGCCCTTGGGGACACTTTGGTGGCCCTGGAGGGGACAGGGACACCCTGGGGACACTTTGGTGGCCCTGGGACACCTTGGTGGCCCCTTCCAGGGTTTTGGTGGCCCAGGAGGTGCCAAAGGAGCCCTTGGTGGCCCAGGGGGAGCCCTTGGTGGCCCCAGGCCCTGGTGGCCCTGGAGGAGGTTTGGTGGCCCAGGAGGGGACAGGGACACCCTGAGGTGGCATTGGTGGCCCATGAGGTGACATTGGTGGCCCCTGGGGGTGTTTGGTGGCCCCGAGGTGACATTGGTGGCCACCAGGAGGGTTTGGTGGCCCATGATGTGACATTGGTGGCCACCAGGAGGGTTTGGTGGCCCCGAGGTGACATTGGTGGCCACCAGGAGGGTCTGGTGGTCCATGAGGTGACATTGGTGGCCACCAGGAGGATTTGGTGGCCCATGAGAGGACATTGGTGGCCACCAGGAGGGTTTGGTGGCCCCGAGGTGACATTGGTGGCCACCAGGAGGGTCTGGTGGCCCCGAGGTGACATTGGTGGCCACCAGGAGGGTCTGGTGGCCCATGAGAGGACATTGGTGGCCACCAGGAGGGTTTGGTGGCCCATGATGTGACATTGGTGGCCACCAGGAGGGTTTGGTGGCCCGTGAGGTGACATTGGTGGCCCTGGAGGGGACAGGGACACCCTGAGATGGTTTTGGTGGCCCCTGGGACACTTTGGTGGCCCTGGGGAGGATTCAGTGGCCCAGGAAGGGACAAAGTGAGGCCTTGGTGGCCCTGAGGGGACTTTGGTGGCCCCTGGAGGAGATTCAGTGGCCCAGGAGGGGACAGGGCCACTCTGGGATGGCCTTGGTGGCCCTGGCAGGGCTTTGGTGGCCCCTGAGGGGACTTTGGTGGCCCCGGGACACTTTGGTGGCCCAGGAGGGACCAAGTGAGCCCTTGGTGGCCTCTGGGACACTTTGGTGTCCCCTGGGGGGGTTTGGTGGCCCCTGAGGGGACTTTGGTGGCCCTGGGGTGGGGTTTGGTGGCCCAGGAGGGGACAGGGCCACTCTGGGATGGCTTTGGTGGCTCTGGCAGGGCTTGGTGGCCCCTGAGGGGACTTTGGTGGCCCCGGGACACTTTGGTGGCCCTGGCCAGGACTCAGTGGCCCTGGAGGGACCAAGTGAGCCCTTGGTGGCCTCGGGGACACTTTGGTGTCCCCTGGGGGGGTTTGGTGGCCCCTGAGGGGACTTTGGTGGCCCTGGGCTGGGCTTTGGTGGCCCCTGAGGGGACAGGGCCACTCTGGGATGGTTTGGTGGCCCTGGGGTGACGTTGGTGGCCCCCAATGAGCCCTGAAGGGACAGGGGGTGACAAAAGCCCCGCGGTGACACCGGCTGTCACCAAGGGGGGTGGCAGTGCCATAGGGGGGTGACAGGGCCATAGGGGGGTGACAGGGACACCAAGGGGGGTGACAGGGACACCGGGGGGTGACAGGGACATAGGGGGGTGACAGGGACACCAAGGGGGGTGACAGGGACATAGGGGGGTGACAGGGACACCGGGGAGTGACAGGGCCACAAGGAGAGTGACAGGGCCACAAGGGGGGTGACAGGGACACCAGGAGGTGACAGGGCCATGGTTGGGGGGGTGACAGGGCCATGGGGGGGGGGGGTGACAGGGACACCAGGAGGTGACAGGGACACCAGGGGGGGTGACAGGGACACAGGAGGGAGGACAGGGCCATAGGGGGGTAGCAGTGCCACAAGGGGGGTGACAGGGACACCAAGGGGTGACAGGGCCATCAATGGGGTGACAGTGCCACCAGGGGTGGTGACAGGGCCACCAGAGGGGGTGACAGGGCCATAGGGGGGTGACAGGGCCACAAGGGGGGTGACAGGGACACCGGGGGGTGACAGGGCCATAGGGGGGTGACAGGGCCACAAGGGGGGTGACAGGGCCACCAGAGGAGGGACAGAGCCACCAGAGAGGTGACAGAGCCACCAGAGGGGGCACAGCGACACCAGGGAGGTGACAGCGCCACCAAGGGAGGTGACAGGGCCACAGTGGAGGTGACAATGCCACCAAGGGAGGTGACAGTGCCATAGGGGGGTAGCAGTGCCATTAGGGGGGTGACAGGGCCACCAGTAGGTGACAGGGCCACCAAGGGAGGTGACAATGCCACAAGGGGGGTGACAGTGCCATTGGGGGGGGGTGACAGGGACACCAGGGAGGTGACAGGGACACCAAAGGGGTGACAGTGCCATAGGGGGGTGACAGGGCCACAGTGGAGGTGACAATGCCACCAAGGGAGGTGACAGGGCCATTAGGGGGGTGACAGGGCCACCAGAGGGGTGACAGTGCCACAAAGGGGGTGACAGGGCCACAGTGGAGGTGACAATGCCACCAAGGGAGGTGAAAGGGCCATTAGGGGGTGACAGGGACACCAGAGGGGGTGACAGTGCCACAAAGGGGGTGACAGGGTCACAGGAGGGAGGACAGGGACACCAATGGGGTGACAGGGACACCAGAGAGGGTGACAGAGCCACCAGAGGGGGTGACAGGAACACCAAGGGAGGTGACAGGGACACCAGGGGGGTGACAATGCCAGAAGTGGGGTGACAGTGCCACAAGGGGGGTGACAATGCCACAAGGGGGGTGACAACGCCACAACGGCAGTGATAATGCCACTAGGACAGTGACAATGCCACAAGGAAGGTGACAGGGCCACCAGGGGTGTCCCCATGTCCCCAAGGTGGTGGCTCTGTCCCCTGAGGGTGTCCCCAAGGGGTGTCCCTGTCCCCAAGGGCTGTCCCTGTCCCCAAGGGGTGTCCCCAAGGGGTGTCCCCAAGGGCTGTCCCTGTCCCCAAGGGCTGTCCCTGTCCCCAAGGGGTGTCCCCAAGGGGTGGCCCCAAGGGGTGTCCCTGTCCCCTGAGGGTGTCCCCAAGGGGTGTCCCTGTCCCCAAGGGATGTCCCTGTCCCCAAGGGGTGTCCCTGTCCCCAAGGGGTGTCCCTGTCCCCTGAGGGTGTCCCTGTCCCCAAGGGCTGTCCCTGTCCCCAAGGGCTGTCCCTGTCCCCAAGGGGTGTCCCCAAGGGCTGTCCCTGTCCCCAAGGGCTGTCCCTGTCCCCAAGGGCTGTCCCTGTCCCCAAGGGGTGTCCCTGTCCCCAAGGGCTGTCCCTGTCCCCAAGGGCTGTCCCTGTCCCCAAGGGGTGTCCCCAAGGGCTGTCCCTGTCCCCAAGGGCTGTCCCTGTCCCCAAGGGATGTCCCTGTCCCCAAGGGATGTCCCTGTCCCCAAGGGGTGTCCCTGTCCCCAAGGGCTGTCCCTGTCCCCTGAGGGTGTCCCTGTCCCCAAGGGCTGTCCCTGTCCCCAAGGGATGTCCCTGTCCCCAAGGTGTGTCCCTGTCCCCAAGGGGTGTCCCCAAGGGGTGTCCCTGTCCCCTGAGGGTGTCCCTGTCCCCAAGGGATGTCCCTGTCCCCAAGGGGTGTCCCTGACCCCTGTCCCCAAGGGGTGTCCCTGTCCCCAAGGGGTGTCCCTGTCCCCAAGGGCTGTCCCTGTCCCCAAGGGCTGTCCCTGTCCCCAAGGGCTGTCCCTGTCCCCAATCCCCTCAGGACCGTCCTCACCCCCTCAGGGCCTCTCCCGGTGCCACCTCAGCCTTGTCCCAGTGCCACCACCGCTGTCCCCATGTCCCCCAAGGGGTGTCCAGGTGTCCCCAAGGGGGTGACAGGGCCACCAGGGGCTGTCCCGGTGTCCCCGAGGTGGTGGCTCTGTCTCCAATCCCCTCAGGGTCCCTCCCGGGGCCACCTCAGCCTTGTCCCGCTGTCCCCTCAACCTGTCCCCGCTGCCACCACCGCGGGCTGTCCCCATGTCCCCAAAGCCCTGTGCCCGTGTCCCCAAGGGGTGTCCCTGTCCCCTGAGAGTGTCCCCACGGGGGTGGCACTGTCCCCAAGGGGTGTCCCTGTCCCCTGAGAGTGTCCCCACGGGGGTGGCACTGTCCCCAGTCCCCTCAGGATCCCTCCTGGTGCCACCACAGCCTCATCCTGGTGCCACCTGGGGGTGTCCCCATGTCCCCAAGGGGGTGGCACTGTCCCCAAGGGGGTGGCACTGTCCCCAGTCCCCTCACGACTCCCCCTCAGCCTGTCCCGGTGCCACCACCACCTGTCCCCATGTCCCCAAGGGGTGTCCCCCTGTCCCCAAGGGGTGTCCCCATGTCCCCAAGGGGGTGTCCCCCTGTCCCCAGCGTGTCCCCGTACCTGATAGACGGAAGCCTTGGGCAGGTCGAGGCACACGGTGCAGCAGAGCACGGAGTAGAGGCGCTCCTCCAGCTTCACGCTGCCCGCCGCCCCCTCCGCGCCGCCGCCGCCGCTCCCGGCCGCCCTCAGCCGCTTCTTGGGCGGCGCGTCGGGATCGGCGCCCGCCTCCAACAGCAGCGCCGCCGCCGCCGCCGCCGCCGCTTCTTCCGCGCCGCCGCTTTCGCCTCCTCCCCCCAGCGCGGCCGCGGCTGCGGGGCCCGGAGCGGCCGCGGAAGGAGCGGAGGGAGCGGCGGGGCCGCCGCCGGCATCGCGCTCCTCCGGCCCGGACATCGCCGCCATCGCCGCCGCCTCACCCCGCCGCCATCTTGGCCGCCCTCACGGCTTCCCCTCAGGGGTGGAGCCAATGGGAGGGAGGGAGAGGCGGGGCGGGAAAGGAGGGAGCCAATGGGAGGGCGAGGAGGGAGGAGCGATGGGTGAGACGGCCAATGGGAGGGTGAGGTTTGGGGTCGGGGGCGGGGATTGCAACGGTAGGGTTGGTGGCTGCCGGTAGAGGGGCGTGGTTTGGTGACGTCACTGAGGGCGGACCAATGGGAGTAGGGAGGAGGGAGAGGGCGGGGTTTGGGGGCGGGGCTTGTGGCGGAGGGGACGCGCTCGGGGCAACCAGTACAAACCAGTATGGATCATTATAAACCAGTATAAACCAGTATGGGAACAGTATGGGAACAGTATGGGAACAGTATGGATCATTTTAAACCAGTATAAACCAGTATGGACCAGTATGGGAACAGTATGGATCATTATAAACCAGTATAAACCAGTATAGACCAGTATGGGAACAGTATGGGAACAGTATGGATCATTATAAACCAGTATAAACCAGTATGGACCAGTATGGGAACAGTATGGATCATTATAAACCAGTATAAACCAGTATGGACCAGTATGGGAACAGTATGGAACATTTTAAACCAGTATAAACCAGTATGGACCAGTATGGGAACAGTATGGATCATTATAAACCAGTATAAACCAGTATGGACCAGTAAGGGAACAGTATGGATCATTATAAACCAGTATAAACCAGTAAGGGAACAGTATGGATCATTATAAACCAGTATGGACCAGTATGGACCAGTATGGGAACAGTGTGGATCATTATAAACCAGTATAAACCAGTATGGGAACAGTATGGATCATTATAAACCAGTATAAACCAGTATGGACCAGTATGGGAACAGTATGGATCATTATAAACCAGTATAAACCAGTATGGACCAGTATGGGAACAGTATGGAACATTTTAAACCAGTATAAACCAGTATGGACCAGTATGGGAACAGTATGGAACATTATAAACCAGTATAAACCAGTATGGACCAGTAAGGGAACAGTATGGATCATTATAAACCAGTATAAACCAGTATGGACCAGTATGGGAACAGTATGGATCATTATAAACCAGTATAAACCAGTATGGGAACAGTATGGATCATTATAAACCAGTATAAACCAGTATGGATCATTATAAACCAGTATGGACCAGTATGGGAACAGTATGGGAACAGTATGGGAACAGTATGGATCATTATAAACCAGTATAAACCAGTATGGACCAGTATGGACCAGTAAGGGAACAGTATGGATCATTATAAACCAGTATAAACCAGTATGGACCAGTATGGGAACAGTATGGATCATTATAAACCAGTATAAACCAGTATGGACCAGTATGGGAACAGTATGGATCATTATAAACCAGTATAAACCAGTATGGACCAGTAAGGGAACAGTATGGATCATTACAAACCAGTATAAACCAGTATGGACCAGTATGGGAACAGTATGGATCATTATAAACCAGTATAAACCAGTATGGATCATTATAAACCAGTATGGACCAGTATGGGAACAGTATGGGAACAGTATGGATCATTATAAACCAGTATAAACCAGTATGGACCAGTATGGGAACAGTATGGATCATTATAAACCAGTATAAACCAGTATGGACCAGTAAGGGAACAGTATGGATCATTATAAACCAGTATAAACCAGTATGGACCAGTATGGGAACAGTATGGATCATTATAAACCAGTATAAACCAGTATGGACCAGTATGGGAACAGTATGGAACATTTTAAACCAGTATAAACCAGTATGGACCAGTATGGGAACAGTATGGATCATTATAAACCAGTATAAACCAGTATGGACCAGTATGGGAACAGTGTGGATCATTATAAACCAGTATAAACCAGTATGGACCAGTATGGGAACAGTATGGATCATTATAAACCAGTATAAACCAGTATGGACCAGTATGGGAACAGTATGGATCATTATAAACCAGTATAAACCAGTATGGGAACAGTATGGGAACAGTATGGATCATTATAAACCAGTATAAACCAGTATGGACCAGTATGGGAACAGTGTGGAACATTATAAACCAGTATAAACCAGTATGGACCAGTATGGGAACAGTGTGGAACATTATAAACCAGTATAAACCAGTATGGACCAGTATGGGAACAGTGTGGAACATTATAAACCAGTATAAACCAGTATGGACCAGTATGGGAACAGTATGGATCATTATAAGCCAGTATGGACCAGTATGGACCAGTATGGGAACAGTGTGGATCATTATAAACCAGTATAAACCAGTAAGGACCAGTATGGGAACAGTATGGATCATTATAAACCAGTATAAACCAGTATGGACCAGTATGGACCAGTAAGGGAACAGTATGGATCATTATAAACCAGTATAAACCAGTATGGACCAGTATGGGAACAGTATGGATCATTATAAACCAGTATAAACCAGTATGGACCAGTATGGGAACAGTGTGGAACATTATAAACCAGTATAAACCAGTATGGACCAGTATGGGAACAGTGTGGAACATTATAAACCAGTATAAACCAGTATGGACCAGTATGGGAACAGTGTGGAACATTATAAACCAGTATAAACCAGTATGGACCAGTATGGGAACAGTATGGATCATTATAAGCCAGTATGGACCAGTATGGACCAGTATGGGAACAGTGTGGATCATTATAAACCAGTATAAACCAGTAAGGACCAGTATGGGAACAGTATGGATCATTATAAACCAGTATAAACCAGTATGGACCAGTATGGACCAGTAAGGGAACAGTATGGATCATTATAAACCAGTATAAACCAGTATGGACCAGTAAGGGAACAGTATGGATCATTATAAACCAGTATAAACCAGTATGGACCAGTATGGGAACAGTGTGGATCATTATAAACCAGTATAAACCAGTATGGACCAGTATGGGAACAGTATGGATCATTATAAACCAGTATAAACCAGTATGGACCAGTATGGGAACAGTGTGGAACATTATAAACCAGTATAAACCAGTATGGACCAGTATGGGAACAGTGTGGAACATTATAAACCAGTATAAACCAGTATGGACCAGTATGGGAACAGTGTGGAACATTATAAACCAGTATAAACCAGTATGGACCAGTATGGGAACAGTATGGATCATTATAAGCCAGTATGGACCAGTATGGACCAGTATGGGAACAGTGTGGATCATTATAAACCAGTATAAACCAGTAAGGACCAGTATGGGAACAGTATGGATCATTATAAACCAGTATAAACCAGTATGGACCAGTATGGACCAGTAAGGGAACAGTATGGATCATTATAAACCAGTATAAACCAGTATGGACCAGTATGGGAACAGTATGGATCATTATAAACCAGTATAAACCAGTATGGACCAGTATGGGAACAGTGTGGATCATTATAAACCAGTATAAACCAGTATGGACCAGTATGGGAACAGTATGGATCATTATAAACCAGTATAAACCAGTATGGACCAGTATGGGAACAGTATGGATCATTATAAACCAGTATAAACCAGTATGGACCAGTATGGGAACAGTGTGGAACATTATAAACCAGTATAAACCAGTATGGACCAGTATGGGAACAGTGTGGAACATTATAAACCAGTATAAACCAGTATGGACCAGTATGGGAACAGTGTGGAACATTATAAACCAGTATAAACCAGTATGGACCAGTATGGGAACAGTATGGATCATTATAAGCCAGTATGGACCAGTATGGACCAGTATGGGAACAGTGTGGATCATTATAAACCAGTATAAACCAGTAAGGACCAGTATGGGAACAGTATGGATCATTATAAACCAGTATAAACCAGTATGGACCAGTATGGACCAGTAAGGGAACAGTATGGATCATTATAAACCAGTATAAACCAGTATGGACCAGTATGGGAACAGTATGGATCATTATAAACCAGTATAAACCAGTATGGACCAGTAAGGGAACAGTATGGATCATTATAAACCAGTATAAACCAGTATGGACCTGTAAGGGAACAGTATGGATCATTACAAACCAGTATAAACCAGTATGGACCAGTATGGGAACAGTATGGATCATTATAAACCAGTATAAACCAGTATGGACCAGTATGGGAACAGTATGGATCATTATAAACCAGTATAAACCAGTATGGACCAGTAAGGGAACAGTATGGATCATTATAAACCAGTATAAACCAGTATGGACCAGTATGGGAACAGTATGGATCATTATAAACCAGTATAAACCAGTATGGACCAGTATGGGAACAGTATGGAACATTTTAAACCAGTATAAACCAGTATGGACCAGTATGGACCAGTATGGGAACAGTATGGATCATTATAAACCAGTATAAACCAGTATGGACCAGTATGGGAACAGTGTGGATCATTATAAACCAGTATAAACCAGTATGGACCAGTATGGGAACAGTATGGATCATTATAAACCAGTATAAACCAGTATGGACCAGTAAGGGAACAGTATGGATCATTATAAACCAGTATAAACCAGTATGGACCAGTATGGGAACAGTATGGAACATTTTAAACCAGTATAAACCAGTATGGACCAGTATGGGAACAGTATGGATCATTATAAACCAGTATAAACCAGTATGGACCAGTATGGGAACAGTATGGATCATTATAAACCAGTATAAACCAGTATGGACCAGTATGGGAACAGTGTGGAACATTATAAACCAGTATAAACCAGTATGGACCAGTAAGGGAACAGTGTGGAACATTATAAACCAGTATAAACCAGTATGGGAACAGTATGGATCATTATAAACCAGTATAAACCAGTATGGACCAGTATGGGAACAGTATGGATCATTATAAGCCAGTATGGACCAGTATGGACCAGTAAGGGAACAGTGTGGAACATTATAAACCAGTATAAACCAGTATGGGAACAGTATGGATCATTATAAACCAGTATAAACCAGTATGGACCAGTATGGGAACAGTATGGAACATTATAAACCAGTATAAACCAGTATGGACCAGTAAGGGAACAGTATGGATCATTATAAACCAGTATGGACCAGTATGGGAACAGTATGGATCATTATAAACCAGTATAAACCAGTATGGACCAGTATGGGAACAGTGTGGATCATTATAAACCAGTATAAACCAGTATGGACCAGTATGGGAACAGTCTGGGAACAGTATGGATCATTATAAACCAGTATAAACCAGTAAGGACCAGTATAAACCAGTAAGGACCAGTATGGACTGGTAAAGACCAGTATAGACCAATATGGACCAGTATGGACTGGTGTGGACCAGTTTGAACCAGTCTGGACCAGTATCGATGAGTACAGACCAGTATAAACCAGCATAAACCAGTATAGACCACTCTAAGACAAATCCGGACCAGTATGGACCAGTATAAACCAGTATGGACTGGTATAGACCAGTAAGGACCAGTATAAGCCAGTAAGGACCAGTGTGGACCAGAATAAACCAGTATGGACCAGTATAAACCAGTATGGACTGGTATAGACCAGTAAGGACCAGTATAAGCCAGTAAGGACCAGTGTGGACCAGAATAAACCAGTATGGACCAGTATAAACCAGTATAGACCAGTAAGGATCATTATAGACTACTATGGACCAGTTTGAACCAGTATAAACCAGTAAGAACCAGTATGGACCAGTATGGACCAGTAGTGACCAGTTTGAAGCACTATGGGACCAGTATAAACCAGGAATGACCAGTATGGACCAGTATGGACCAGTATGGACCAGTATGGACCAGTATAAACCAGTATAGACCAGCTTAAACCAGTAAGGACCAGTATGGGACCAGCATGGGCCAGTAAGAAGCAGTATAAACCAGTATGGACCAGTTTGGACCAGTAGAGACCACTTTGAACCAGTATGGGACCAGTATGGACAAGCCTGGACCAGTATAAACCAGTATGGGTTGGTATGAACCAGTATGGACCAGTATGGCCCAGTATGGACTGGCATGGACCAGTATAAACCAGTATAAACCAGTATGGATCATTATAAACCAGTATGGACCAGTATGGCCCAGTATGGACTGGCATGGACCAGTATAAACCAGTGTAAACCAGTAGGGATCATTATAAACCAGTATGGACCAGTATAAACCAGTATAAACCAGTATGGATCATTAGAAACCAGTATGGACCAGTGTGGCCCAGTATGGACTGGCATGGACCAGTATAAACCAGTATAAACCAGTCTGGGACCAGTCTGGACTGGTAAAGACCAGTATAAACCAGTACAGACCAGTATAAACCAGTATGGGACCAGTTTGAACCAGTATAAACCAGTATGGATCATTATAAACCAGTATAGACCAGTATGGGAACAGTATGGATCATTATAAACCAGTATGGACCAGTATAAACCAGTATGGATCATTATAAACCAGTATAGACCAGTATAGACCAGTATGGACCAGTATGGATCATTATAAACCAGTATGGACCAGTATAAACCAGTATGGATCATTATAAACCAGTCTGGACCAGTATAGACCAGTATGGATCATTATAAACCAGTATGGACCAGTATGGAACAGTATGGATCATTATAAACCAGTATGGACCAGTATAGACCAGTATGGATCATTATAAACCAGTATAGACCAGTATAGACCAGTATGGACCAGTATGGATCATTATAAACCAGTATGGACCAGTATGGACCAGTATGGATCATTATAAACCAGTCTGGACCAGTATGGAACAGTATGGATCATTATAAACCAGTATAGACCAGTATAGACCAGTATGGACCAGTGTGGATCATTATAAACCAGTATGGACCAGTGTGGACCAGTGTGGACCTGTATACATCAGTATAGACTGGTATAGATCGGTACAGACCAGTCTGGACCAGTACAGACCAGTACGGACCAGTACGGACCAACATAAACCAGTGTAATCCAGTACAAGCCAGTGTGGGACCAGTGCAGTTCAGTAAGAACCAGTATAAACCAGTTTGGACCAGTAGGGACCAGTACAGACCAGTATGGACCAGTCTGGGACCAGTAAGGACCAGTTTGAACCAGTATGGACCAGTGCAGACCAGTATGGACCAGTATAAACCAGTATGGGACCGGTCTGGACTGGTAAGGACCAGTATGGACCAGTGTGGATCATTATAAACCAGTCTGGACCAGTATAGACCAGTATGGACCAGTGTGGATCATTACAAACCAGTATGGACCAGTATGGATCATTATAAACCAGTCTGGACCAGTATAGACCAGTATGGACCAGTGTGGATCATTATAAACCAGTCTGGACCACTATAGACCAGTATGGACCAGTGTGGATCATTACAAACCAGTATGGACCAGTATGGACCAGTGTGGATCATTATAAACCAGTATGGACCAGTATGGACCAGTGTGGATCATTATAAACCAGTATGGACCAGTATGGACCAGTATGGACCAGTATGGATCATTATAAACCAGTATGGACCAGTATAGACCAGTGTGGATCATTATAAACCAGTATGGACCAGTATGGACCAGTATGGACCAGTATGGATCATTATAAACCAGTATGGACCAGTATGGACCAGTATGGATCATTATAAACCAGTATGGACCAGTATAGACCAGTGTGGATCATTATAAACCAGTATGGACCAGTATAGACCAGTGTGGATCATTATAAACCAGTATGGACCAGTATGGACCAGTATGGACCAGTATGGATCATTATAAACCAGTATGGACCAGTATGGACCAGTCTGGACCAGTGTGGATCATTATAAACCAGTATGGACCAGTATGGACCAGTATGGACCAGTGTGGATCATTATAAACCAGTATAGACCAGTATGGATCATTACAAACCAGTATGGACCAGTATAGACCAGTGTGGATCATTATAAACCAGTATGGACCAGTATGGACCAGTATGGATCATTACAAACCAGTATGGACCAGTATAGACCAGTATGGATCATTATAAACCAGTATGGACCAGTATGGACCAGAATTGTCCAATGTGGAGCAGTGTGAGACCCCTCCAGTGCCACCTCGGTGCCACCCTGATGTCCTTCACTGGTGTCCCCACAGTGCCACCACCCCAGGGCCACCTCAGTGCCACCATCACTGCCGCCACCCCAGTGCCACCCCCCAGTGTCACCCCCCAGTGCCACCACCCCAGTGCCACCCCCCAGTGTCACCCAGTGCCACCACCTCAGTGCCACCATCACTGCCGCCACCCCAGTGCCACCCCCCAGTGTCACCCAGTGCCACCACCCCAGTGCCACCCCCCAGTGTCACCCAGTGCCACCACCCCAGTGCCACCATCACTGCCGCCACCCCAGTGCCACCCCCCAGTGTCACCCAGTGCCACCACCCCAGTGCCACCCCCCAGTGTCACCCCCCAGTGCCACCACCCCAGTGCCACCCCCCAATGTCACCCCCCAGTGCCACCACCCCAGTGCCACCCCCCAGTGTCACCCAGTGCCACCCCCCCAGTGCCACCCCCCAGTGTCCCCACAGTGCCACCACCCCAGTGCCACCCCCCAGTGTCACCCAGTGCCACCACCCCAGTGCCACCACCCCAGTGCCACCATCAGTGCCACCACCCCAGTGTCACCCAGTGCCACCCAAGTGCCACCACCCCAGTGTCACCCAGTGCCACCACCCCAGTGCCACCACCCCAGTGCCACCACCCCAGTGTCACCCAGTGCCACCCAAGTGCCACCACCCCAGTGCCACCACCCCAGTGCCACCACCCCAGTGTCACCCAGTGCCACCCAAGTGCCACCACCCCAGTGCCACCACCCCAGTGTCACCCAGTGCCACCCAAGTGCCACCACCCCAGTGCCACCATCACTGCCACCACCCCAGTGTCACCCAGTGCCACCCAAGTGCCACCACCCCGGTGCCACCACCCCAGTGTCACCCAAAGCCATTCCAGTGCCACCGGCTGGGTGCCACCCTGCCTTTAATGGTGTCCCTGCAGTGCCACCACCCCAGTGCCACCCAATGTCACCCCAGTGCCACCACCCCAGTGTCACCCAGTGCCACCCCAGTGCCACCGGCTGGGTGCCACCCTGCCTTTATTGGTGTCCCCGCAGTGCCACCACCCCAGTGCCACCCCAGCGCCACCAGTGCCATCACCTCTGTGCCACCCAAAGCCACCCCAGTGTCACCAGCCTCAGTGGCACCACCACAGTGCCACCCCCGTGTCACACCAGTGCCACCACCCCAGTGCCACCCAAGGCCACCCCAGTGCCACCGGCTGGGTGTCACCCTGCCTTTATTGGTGTCCCCGCAGTGCCACCACCCCAGTGTCACCCAAAGCCACCCCAGGGCCACCACCCCAGTGTCACCCTGCCTTTAATGGTGTGCCCCACAGTGCCACCACCCCAGTGCCATCCAAAGCCACCCCAGTGCCATGCCAATGTCACCACCACCGGTGCCACCACCCCAGTGCCACCCAAAGCCACCCCAGTGCCACCGGTTGGGTGCCACCCTGCCTTTAATGGTGTCCCTGCAGTGCCACCACCCCAGCGCCACCACCCCAGTGCCAGCAGCTGGGTGCCACCCTGCCTTTAATGGTGTGCCCCACAGTGCCACCTCCCCAGTGCCACCACCCCAGTGCCACCCAAAGCCACCCCAGTGCCACCAGTTGGGTGCCACCCTGCCTTTATTGGTGTCCCTGCAGTGCCACCACCACCAGTGCCACCCCAGGGCCACCCCAGTGCCACCCAAAGCCACCCAGTGCCACCAGTTGGGTGCCACCCTGCCTTTAATGATGTCCCCACAGTGCCACCACCCCAGCGCCACCACCCCAG
The DNA here is from genome assembly GCA_036010785.1 of Ammospiza maritima maritima. Lineage (NCBI taxonomy): Eukaryota > Metazoa > Chordata > Aves > Passeriformes > Passerellidae > Ammospiza > Ammospiza maritima. The sequence continues at coordinate 42,413 of JAYKTQ010000328.1, forward strand.
TGCCACCACCCCAGTGTCACCCAATGTCACCCCAGTGCCACCACCCCAGTGCCACCAGCTGGGTGCCACCCTGCCTTTATTGGTGTCCCTGCAGTGTCACCACCCCAGTGCCACCAGTTGGGTGTCACCCTGCCTTTATTGGTGTCCCCGCAGTGCCACCACGCCAGCGCCACCACCCCAGTGCCACCACCCCAGTGTCACCCAAAGCCACCCCAGTGCCACCAGTTGGGTGCCACCCTGCCTTTATTGGTGTCCCCGCAGTGCCACCACCCCAGTGCCACCACCCCAGTGTCACCCAATGTCACCCCAGTGCCACCACCCCAGTGCCACCACCCCAGTGCCACCGCCTGGGTGCCACCCTGCCTTTAATGGTGTCCCCGCAGTGCCACCACCCCAGCGCCACCACCCCAGTGCCACCAGTTGGGTGTCACCCTGCCTTTATTGGTGTCCTTGCAGTGTCACCACCCCAGTGCCACCAGTTGGGTGTCACCCTGCCTTTATTGGTGTCCCTGCAGTGTCACCACCCCAGTGCCACCACCCCAGTGCCACCAGTTGGGTGTCACCCTGCCTTTATTGGTGTCCCTGCAGTGTCACCACCCCAGTGCCACCAGTTGGGTGTCACCCTGCCTTTATTGGTGTCCTTGCAGTGTCACCACCCCAGCGCCACCACCCCAGTGCCACCAGTTGGGTGTCACCCTGCCTTTATTGGCGTCCCTGCAGTGTCACCACCCCAGTGCCACCAGTTGGGTGTCACCCTGCCTTTATTGGTGTCCTTGCAGTGTCACCACCCCAGTGCCACCAGCTGGGTGCCACCCTGCCTTTATTGGCGTCCCCGCAGTGCCACCACCCCAGCGCCACCACCCCAGTGCCACCAGTTGGGTGCCACCCTGCCTTTATTGGTGTCCCCGCAGTGCCACCACCCCAGTGCCACCACCCCAGTGCCACCGCCTGGGTGCCACCCTGCCTTTATTGGCGTCCCCGCAGTGCCACCACCCCAGTGTCACCAGTTGGGTGCCACCCTGCCTTTATTGGTGTCCTTGCAGTGTCACCACCCCAGTGCCACCAGCTGGGTGCCACCCTGCCTTTATTGTTGTCCCCGCAGTGCCACCACCCCAGTGCCACCACCCCAGTGTCACCCAAAGCCACCCCAGTGCCACCGCCTGGGTGCCACCCTGCCTTTATTGGTGTCCCCGCAGTGCCACCACCACCAGTGCCACCCAATGTCACCCCAGTGCCACCAGTTGGGTGCCACCCTGCCTTTAATGGTGTCCCCGCAGTGCCACCACCCCAGTGCCACCACCCCAGTGCCACCACCCCAGTGTCACCCAATGTCACCCCAGTGCCACCACCCCAGTGCCACCACCCCAGTGCCACCCAAAGCCACCCCAGTGCCACCGCCTGGGTGCCACCCTGCCTTTATTGGTGTCCCCGCAGTGCCACCACCCCAGCGCCACCACCCCAGTGCCACTGCCTGGGTGCCACCCTGCCTTTATTGGTGTCCCTGCAGTGTCACCACGCCAGCGCCACCGCCTGGGTGCCACCCTGCCTTTATTGGTGTCCCCGCAGTGCCACCACGCCAGCGCCACCCCGCTGTCCTTCACCGCTGTCCCCGCTGTCCCCTGCGCTGCTCCCGCAGCGTCCCCAGCAGCGCCACGCTGGCCGCCGCCCTGACCCAGGGGACGGCGCCCGGTGCCACCGCGTCCCCGAGTGCCACCAGCGCCGCCGCCGCCGCCCCGGTGGCGCTGCCCGTGAGCGCCGCCAGCGCCAGCAGCGACGCCGCCGTCAGCGCGGTGACAAAGTGACCCGCGGGGACAAAGCGGCCCTCGGCGACGAAGCGCGGCCACGCCGCCGCCAGCGCGGCCACCGCCGTCCCCGAGGCCAGCAGGACCCCGGCGGTGGCACCGTCGCCGCTCAGGCGGTGGCACCCGAAGGCCACCAAGGGCTGCGACAGCACCGAGCAGATCCAGGAGCCCGGCGGCACCGCGGGGACGTCGTGGGGACATTCAGGGGACGGCGGCGGTGGCACCTTGGGGGCATCGTGGGGACATTCAGGGGACGGCAGCGGTGGCACGTTGGGGACATCGTGGGGACATTGAGGGGACGGCGGCGGTGGCACCTCGGGGACGTCGTGGGGACATTCAGGGGACGGCGGCGGTGGCGGCATCGTGGGGACATCGAGGGGACGCGGAGGGGATGGCAGCGGTGGTGGCATCGTGGGGACATCGAGGGGACACGGAGGGGACATCGCGGTGCTGGCGGCCACCAGGGCCTGCAGGAGGAAACCGGCGGCCGGGCCTGGGGTCACCTGTGGGGACATTGAGGGGACATTGAGGGGACATGGTGGGGACACCACGGGGACATTATGGGGACATCAGGGGGACACGGTGGGGATGTCATGGGGACATTGAGGGGACATTGTGGTGACAAGGTGGGGACATCAGGGGGACACCATGGGGACATTGAGGGGACATCATGGGGACACGGTGGGGATGTCATGGGGACATTGAGGGGACATTGTGGTGACAAGGTGGGGACATCAGGGGGACATGGTGGGGACAAGGTGGGGATGTCGTGGGGACATTGAGGGGACATTGAGGGGACATGGTGGGGACATTGTGGGGACAGTACGGGGACATGGCGGGGGTGTCATGGGGACATTGAGGGGACATCAGGGGGACATTGATGGGGACATTGTGGGGACACCGTGGGGACGTCATGGGAACACCAGGGGACATCAGGGGGACATTGTGGGGACATCAGGGGGACGGGGTGGTGGCCAGACCTGTCACCCGTGGGGACATCATGGGGATGTCATGGGGACACCAGGAGGACATTACGGTGACATGGTGGGGACATCATGGAGACGTCATGGGGACATGGTGGGGACACGGTGGGACATGGTGGGGATGTCATGGGGACATTGTGGGGACATGGTGGGGACATCATGGAGACGTCATGGGGACATGGTGGGGACATGGTGGGGACATCACGGGGACATCATGGGGACATTGCGGGGACATTGCGGGGACATTGCGGGGACATTGTGGGGACATGGTGGGGATGTCATGGGGACGTTGTGGGGACATGGTGGGGACATCACGGGGACATCATGGGGACATGGTGGGGACGTCACGGGGACCGGGGTGGCTGGGCCAGCTGTCACCTGTGGGGACATCAATGGGACAAGTTGGGGACATCACGGGAACATGGTGGGGACCTCAGGGGGACACATGGCAGGGACATTGCGGGGACACCGTTGGGGACATGGGGACATCATGGGGACGTCACGGGGACATTGTGGGGCCAGGGGTCAGGGCATGGCACGGGTGGCAAAGGTGACACGGCACAGGTGACACAGGTGACACTGTCCCCCCTGTTCCTGCTGTCCCCACTCCTCCCTGTCCCTGGTGTCCCCAGGGTGTCCCCAGGGTGTCCCCAGGGTGTCCTCAGGGTGTCCCCAATGCCCCCAAGGTGTCCCCAATGTCCCCAGGGTGTCCCCAATGTCCCCAGTGTGTCCTAGGATGTCCCCAAGGTGTCCTCAGGGTGTCCCCAATGTCCCCAGGGTGTCCCCAAGGTGTCCTCAGGGTGTCCCCAAAGTGTCCCCAATGTCCCCAAGGTGTCCCCAATGTCCCCAGGGTGTCCCCAATGTCCCCAGTGTGTCCTAGGATGTCCCCAGGGTGTCCTCAGGGTGTCCCCAAGGTGTCCCCAATGTCCCCAAGGTGTCCCCCATGTCCCCAGGGTGCCCCCAGGGTGTCCCCAATGTCCCCAACCTGTCTGGCGGCGACGGCGCAGCCCAGGCTGGTGACACAGAGCACGGCGTGTGACACGGCCACCCCGGCGTGTGACGCGGCCACCCCGGTGTCCCCCATGGCGCCAGGGACACCTCGGGGACCTGCGGGGACAACGGGGGGGCACTGAGGGCACAGGGTCCCCTCCCCCCCACTGTCCCCTCCCCGGGCCCCAAGGTGTCTCCAAGGTGTCCCCAAGGTGTCCCCAAGGTGTCCCCAAGGTGTCTCCAAGGTGTCCCCAGTGTACCCAAGGTGTCCCCAAGGTGTCCCCAAGGTGTCGCGAAGCTCCCCCAGTGTCCCCCTGTCCCCTCCCTTGGCCCGGTGTCCCTCAGGGTCCCCAAAGTGTCCCCAAGGTGTCCCCAAGCCCCTCCCGTGTCCCCAAGGTGTCCCCGTGTCCCCTCCCCTGGCCTGATGTCCCCAAGGTGTCCCCAAGGTGTCCCCAAGGTGTCCCCAAGGTGTCCCCAATGTCCCCAAGCCCCCCCGATGTCCCCAAATCTCTCCAGGTGTTCCCAAGGTGTCCCCAATGTTCCCAAGCCCCCCCGATGTCCCCAATGTCCCCAACCCTGGCCTGATGTCCCCAAGGTGTCCCCAACCCCCCCACAATGTCCCCAACCTCCCCCCGTCATCCCCCCCCATGTCCCCCAGGTGTCCCCAAGCCCCCCCCCCAATGTCCCCCTCAACGTCCCCAAGCCCCCCAATGTCCCCCTCAATGCCCCCATGTCCCCCAGGTGTCCCCAAGCCCCCCCCCCAATGTCCCCCCCAATGTCCCCAAGCCCCCCCAATGTCCCCAAGCCCCCTCAATGTCCCCAAGCCCCCCCCCCGGTGTCCCCGTGTCCCTCCCTTGTCCCGCCCCTGTCCCGCTGTCCCCAAGCCCCGCTGGTGTCCCCGTGTCCCCCCCATGTCCCCAAACCCCCCCCCGGTGTCCCCAAGCCCCCCCCAGGTGTCCCCAAGCCCTTCAGATGTCCCCAAGCCCCCCCCAGGTGTCCCCAAGCCGCCTCCATGTCCCCGGTACCCCCACCCAGGTGTCCCCAACCCCCCTTGTCCCCCCGGTGTCCCCCTGTCCCGGTGTCCCCACTGTCCCCGTGTCCCCCCCAGTGTCCCCAAGCCCCCCCCTGTCCCGGTGTCCCCAATGTCCCCAGTCCCCCCCCAATGTCCCCAATCCCCCCCCAGTGTCCCCAAGCCCCCCCTGTCCCGGTGTCCCCACTGTCCCCGTGTCCCCCCCAGTGTCCCCAAGCCCCCCCCTGTCCCGGTGTCCCCAATGTCCCCAATCCCCCCCCAGTGTCCCCAATCCCCCCCCAGTGTCCCCAAGCCCCCCCCTGTCCCGGTGTCCCCAATGTCCCCAGTCCCCCCTGTCCCCCCTCCAGGTCCCGAAGCCCCCCCCGGTGTCCCCAAGCCCCCCAGATGTCCCCCTGCCCCCACCCCTGTCCCCACCCCTGTCCCGATGTCCCCAAGTCCCCCAGGTGTCCCCAAGCTCCCGCTGTCCCTCTGTCCCCTCTCCTGTCACCCCTGTCCCGGTGTCCCCATGTCCCCCGCCCTGTCCCCAACCCCCCGAGTGTCCCCAATCCCCCCCCATGTCCCCCCCGGCATGCCGGTGTCCCCTCCTGTCCCCTCCTGTCCCCTCCCCTGTCCCGCTGTCCCCACGTCCCTCCCCTATCCCGGTGGCTCCCGGTGTCCCCAAGCCCCCCTGTCCTGGTGTCCCCCCATCCCGATGTCCCCAATTCCCCCCGATGTCCCCAAGCCCCCCCAATGTCCCCAATGTCCCCCCATCCCGATGTCCCCAATGTCCCTCCCCTGTCCCGCTGTCCCCGAGACCCCCGAGTGTCCCCAAGCCCCCCCAATGTCCCCAATTCCCCCCAATGTCCCCAATTCCCCCCGATGTCCCCAAGCCCCCCCAATGTCCCCAATGTCCCTCCAACCCGATGTCCCCAATGTCCCTCCCCTGTCCCGCTGTCCCCGAGACCCCCGAGTGTCCCCAAGCCCCCCCATTGTCCCCAATTCCCCCCAATGTCCCCAGGCCCCCCCCAATGTCCCTCCCCTGTCCCGCTGTCCCCAAGCCCCCCCAATGTCCCCAAGCCCCCCCAATGTCCCCAAGCCCCCCCAATGTCCCCAATGTCCCCAAGCCCCCCCAATGTCCCCCCAATGTCCCCAAGCCCCCCCATTGTCCCCAAGCCCCCCCACTGTCCCCAATGTCCCCAAGCCCCCCCAATGTCCCCCCAATGTCCCCAAGCCCCCCAATGTCCCCCCATTGTCCCCAAGCCCCCCCACTGTCCCCAATGTCCCCAAGCCCCCCCCCTGTCCCCAATGTCCCCCAATGTCCCCGTGCCCCCCCCCCGGTACCGCCACTTCCGGCAGCAGCCGCGAGCCCGGAGCGCGCGCGGGGCCGGGGGCGTGGCCGAGCGCGCTGATTGGCTGAGACCCCTACAGGGCGGGCCCAGCGCGCTGATTGGCTGGGGACTCTGCTGGGCGGGGCTAACTGGCCATATATGGGCATCGCGCCGCGGTGGGCGGGGCTAAGGGCGGTGAGAGCGCCGGGGTGGGCGTGGCTTGGCGTGGGCGGGGTTAATTGGGTCAGGGAGGGCTGGGATTGGCTGGGTTATGGAGTGGGCGGAGCTAGTTAGGGTAATTAGGGCTGGGGATGGGATACTGAGTGTAGATTGATGTGGGCGGGGCTAATTAAGGTAATTAGCGCTGGTATAATGGGTGTGGTGAGGGGGTGGGCGGGGCTAATTAGCGGTAATTAAAGCTAGGGGTGGATGCTGGGTGTGGTTACAGGGTGGGCGGGGCTAATCATGGTAATTAGGGCTGGGGATGGGATATTGGGGAGTGATTGATGTGGGTGGGGCTAATTAGGATAATTAAGGATGGGATACTGGGTGTGGTTATGGATGGGCGGGGCTAATTAGGGTAATTAGGGCTGGGTTGTGGGCTGGGCAGGGCTAATTAGGGTAGAGAGGGATGGGGATTGGCTGGGTTATGGAGTGGGCGGAGCTAATTAGGGTAATTAGGGCTGGATATGGGATATTGGGTGTAGATTGATGTGGGCGGGGCTAATTAGGGTAATTAGGGCTGGATATGGGATATTGGGGGTTGATTGATGTGGGCGGGGCTAATTAGGGTAATTAGAGCTGGGGCCAATGTTGGGCGTGGTTATGGGGTGGGCGGGGCAAATTAGGGTAATTAGGGAAGTGTTATGAGGTGGGCGGGGCTAATTCGGGTAATTAGAGCTGGGGTTGAATGTTGGGTGTGGTTACAGGGTGGGCGTGGCTAATTAGAGTAATTAGGGCTGGTATAACGGGTACGGTTAGGAGTGCGTGGGGTTAATTAGGCTAATTAGGGCTGGGGCTTGGATAATGGGTGTGGGAATGTGTGGGCGGGGCTAATTAGGGTAATTAGGGTTGGTATGGGGTACTGGGCGTGGTTATGGGATGGGCGGGGCTAATTAGGGTAATTAGGGCTGGGATGGATACTGGGCGTGGTTATGGGATGGGCGGGGCTAATTAGGGTAATTAGGGCTGGGATGGGTACTGGGCGTGGTTATGGGTGGGCGGGGCTAATTAGGGTAATTAGGGCTGGGATGGGTACTGGGCGTGGTTATGGGTGGGCGGGGCTAATTAGGGTAATTAGGGCTGGGATGGGTACTGGGCGTGGTTATGGGTGGGCGGGGCTAATTAGGGTAATTAGGGCTGGGATGGATACTGGGCGTGGTTATGGGATGGGCGGGGCTAATTAGGGTAATTAGGGCTGGGATGGGTACTGGGCGTGGTTATGGGTGGGCGGGGCTAATTAGGGTAATTAGGGCTGGGATGGGTACTGGGCGTGGTTATGGGTGGGCGGGGCTAATTAGGGTAATTAGGGCTGGGATGGGTACTGGGCGTGGTTATGGGTGGGCGGGGCTAATTGGGGGCTTGTCCAGGTGTGCCCAGGTGTGGAGCCCGAACCCCAAACCCCAAATCCCAAATCCCAAACCCTGAACCCCAATCTCCAATCTCAACCCTAAATCCAAATTCCAAACCCCAAACCCCAAATTCCCAAATTCCAAATTCCCAAATTCCCAATCCAAAATCCCAGAACCCAGATCCCAAATCCCCAATGCACAAATTCCCAAAATCCCCAATCAATCCCAAACCCGGAATCCCAATGCCTAATCTCAATCCTAAATCCAAATCCTTAAACCCCCAAATCCAAACCCCAAAATCCCAAATCCCAAATCCCCAATCCCCAATCTCACTCCTAAATCCAAACCCCAAAATCCCAAATCCCCAATCCCCAATCGCCAATCTCACTCCTAAATCCAAATCCCAAAATCCCAAAATCCCAAATCCCAAATCCCCAATCTCACTCCCAAATCCAAATCCCAAAATCCCAAATCCCCAATCCCCAATCTCACTCCTAAATCCAAATCCCAAATCCCAAAATCCCCAATCCCCAATCTCACTCCTAAATCCAAATCCCAAATCCCAAAATCCCCAATCCCCAATCTCACTCCTAAATCCAAATCCCAAAATCCCAAAATCCCAAATCCCCCAATCCCCAATCTCACTCCTAAATCCAAATCCCAAAATCCCAAATCCCCAATCGCCAATCTCACTCCTAAATCCAAATCCCAAAATCCCAAATCCCCAATCCCCAATCTCACTCCTAAATCCAAATCCCAAAATCCCAAATCCCAAATCCCCAATCTCAATCCCAAACCCAAATCCCAAAATCCCAAATCCCCAATCCCCAATCTCACTCCTAAATCCAAACCCCAAAATCCCAAATCCCAAATCCCCAATCCCCAATCTCACTCCTAAATCCAAATCCCAAAATCCCAAATCCTAAATCCCAAAATCCCGGACCCCAAACTCCTGCCCATTCTCTCCCCCTCCCCAGGTCCCTTCCCCTGCCCCGGGTTAATTCCCAAACCCCAAACCCAAAATTCTCCAATCCCAAATCCCAAATCCCAATCCTAAGCCCACTTCCAATCCTAAACCCAAATACCCAAATACCCAAAACCCCCAATCCCAAATCCCTCCCCCTCCCCGGGATAAATCCCAAATCTCAAAACTCCAAATCCCCAAATCCCCAAATCCCCAAATCCCCATCCCAAATCCAAAAGCCCAAAATCCCTAAATCTGAAAATCCCCAATCCCAAACCCTAAACCTCAAATCCCCAGTCCCAAATCCCCTTCCCTAACCAAAATCCCAAATCCCGAACCCCAAATCCCAATCCCAAATCCCAAAATCCCAAACCCCAAATCCCCAATCCCAAATCCCCAATCCCAAATCCCCAATCTCAATCCCAAATCCCAAATCCCAAACCCCGATCCCAAATCCCCAATCCCAAACTTCCCATCCCAAATCCCCAATCCCATGTCTCCAACCCAAATGCTAAATGCCAAATTCCCAAGCCCAAAATCCCCAATCCCAAATCCCCAATCCCAAATCCCCAAAATCCCAAACTCCCAAACCCCAAATCTCGAAATCCCAAATCTCAATTTCCAATCCCAAACCCCCAAATCCCAATCCCAAATCTCAATCCCAAAGCCCCAAACCCCAAATCCCCAATCCCAAACCTTGAATCCCAACCCCCAATCTCAATCCTAAATCCCCAAATCCCAAATCCCAATCCCTAAATCCCAAACTCCAAATCCCAATCCCAATTCCAAATTCCCAATCCCCAATCTCAATACTAAATCCAATTCCCGAATCCAAACCCTAAATCCCAAAATCCCAAATCCTGAGCCCAGATCCCCAATCCCAAACCCCAAAATCCCAAATCCCCAAATGCCCAAACCCCAAATCCCCAAATCCCCAAATCCCAATTCCCCAAACCCCGGCCTCAACTCTCCAATCCCAACTCTCCAATCCCAAAATCCCAATCCAAACTCTCCAATCCCAAAATCCCAAAACCCCAAACCCCAAATCCCAATCCCAAAATCTCAACCCCCAATCCAAAACCCCAAACCCCAAATTTCAATCCCAAATCCCAAAACCCCAAACCCCAAACCCCAAACCCCAAATCCATTCCACAATCGCCAATTCTAAATCCCCAACCCCCAATCCAAATCCCAAAATCCCAAAATCCCAAACCCCCAATCCCAAATCTTGAAATCCCCAAATCCCAAAATGCCAAACCGCAGCCCCCAGACCCCTCCCCACGCCCGCCCCCGGCCGGGTCCCTTCCCCTCCCCCGGGATAAATCCCAAACCCCAGAACTCCACACCCCAAAACCCCAAATCCCAAAACCTCAATTCCCAAAATCCCCAATCCCAATTTCCCAATCCGCAATCTCAGTCCTAAATCCAAATTCCCAAAATCCCAAATTCCCAAATTCCCAAATTCCCAAAATCCCGAAATCCCAAAATCCCTGATCCCAGACCCCTCCCCACGCCCGTCCCCGTTCAGGTCCCGTCCCCTCCCCCGGGATAAATCCCAAACCCCAAACCCCAAATCCCCAATTCCCAAACCCCAAATCCCAAAATCCCCAATCCCAATTCCCCAAATCCCAATCCCAATTCTACAATCCCTAAATCCAAAAATCCCAAAATCCCAGACCCCTCCCCACGCCCGCCCCCGGCCGGGTCTCTTCCCCTTCCCACGGGATAAACCCCAAACCCCAGAACTCCACATCCCAAATCCCAAATCCCAAAACCTCAAATCCCAAAATCCCCAATCCCAATTTCCCAATGCGCAATCTCAGTCCTAAATCCAAATTCCAAAATCCCCGAAATCCCAAAATGCCAAACCGCAGCCCCCAGACCCCTCCCCACGCCCGCCCCTGTTTGGGTCCCGTCCCCTCCCCCGGGATAAATCCCAAACCCCAGAACTCCACACCCCAAAACCCCAAATCCCAAAACCTCAATTCCCAAAATCCCCAATCCCAATTTCCCAATCCGCAATCTCAGTCCTAAATCCCAAATCCCAAAATCCCAATAATCCCAAAATCCCAAATTCCCAAATTCCCAAAACCCCTGGTCCCAGACCCCTCCCCACGCCCGCCCCCGTTCGGGTCCCGTCCCCTCCTCCGGGATAAACCCCAAACCCCAAACCCCAAACCCCAAACCCCAAACCCCAAACCCCAAATCCCAAACCCCAAACCCCAAATCCCAAACCCCAAACCCCAAACCCCAAATCCCAAAATCCCAAATCCCCAAACCTCAAATCCCAAAACCCCAAAATCCCAATAATGCCAAATTCCGCAATCCCGAATTCCCAAAATGCCAAACCGCAGCCCCCAGACCCCTCCCCACGCCCGCCCCCGTTCGGGTCCCTTCCCCTCCCCCGGGATAAATCCCAAACCCCAGAACTCCACACCCCAAAACCCCAAATCCCAAAACCTCAATTCCCAAAATCCCCAATCCCAATTTCCCAATCCGCAATCTCAGTCCTAAATCCCAAATCCCAAAATCCCAAATCCCCCAAATTCCCAAAATCCCTGGTCCCAGACCCCTCCCCACGCCCGCCCCCGTTCGGGTCCCGTCCCCTCCCCCGGGACAAGTCCCGACCCTTCCCCTCCCGCGCCGCCCCCGCGATGCCGCCGCCGCCGCCGCCGCCGCCCGGAGCGCCCGAGCCGGCCCGGGACGGCTCCCGCGAGCCCTTCCGGAGCTCCGGGGGCTCCCGGGGGGACTCTCGGGCCGGCTCCCGGCGGGGCTCCCGCAGCTCCCCGGGATCCCCGCGGCGCCCCCAGCGCTACCGGCGCCACCCCAAGCCCCCGTACTCGTACCTGGCGCTCATCGCCCTCGTCATCCGCGCCGCCCCCGGCCGCCGCCTCAAGCTCGCCCAGGTACCGGACGGGAGCACCGGGAGAGCCCCGGAGCCTCTCGGGGATCCCCATCCATCCTCCAGAGCCCCGAATTGGGATCCCCATCCATCCCCGGGAGCCCCGAATTGGGGTCCTCATCCGTCCCTGGGATCCTTTCGGGGTTCCCCATCCATCCCCGGGAGCCCCGAATTTGGATCCTCATCCCGGGGACCCTTTCGGGATTCCCTCCCGATCCAGCACCGGGAGCGCCGGGAGAGCCCCGGGAGCCTCTTGGGGATCCCCATCCAGCCCCGGGACCCCCCAAATTGGGATCCTCATCCATCCCCGGGACCCCCGAATTGGGATCCTCATCCTGGGACCCCTGAATTGGGATCTTCATCCAGCCCCGGGACCCTCTTGGGATTCCCGATCCAGCCCCGGGAGAGCCCCGGGAGCCTCTTGGGGATCCCCATCCATGCCCGGGGAGCCCCGAATTGGGGTCCTCATCCGTCCCTGGGATCCTTTCGGGGTTCCCCATCCATCCCTGGGACCCCCGAATTGGGGATCCTCATCCCGGGGACCCTTTCGGGATTCCCGATCCAGCCCCGGGAGCACCGGGAGAGCCCCGGGACCCTTTGGGGATCCCCATCCATCCCCGGGAGCCCCGAATTTGGATCCTCATCCATCCCCGGGGCTTTCTCGGGGTTCCCCATCCATGCCCGGGAGCCCCGAATTGGGATCCTCTGGGATCCAGGTCAGGGTTTCCTCTCGATCCAGCACCGGGAGAGCCCCGGGACCCTCCGGGATCCCCCAAATTCCCCCCGGGAGCCCCGAATTGGGATCCTCTGGGATCCAGGTCAGGGTTTCCTCTCGATCCAGCCCCGGGAGAGCCCCGGGACCCTCTGGGATCCCCCAAATTCCCCCCGGGAGCCCCAAATTGGGATCCTCATCCAGCCCCGGGAGCCCCGAATTGGGATCCTCGTCCCTGGGAGCCTCTCGGGATTCCCGATGCAGCCCCGGGACCCTCTCGGGGCTTCTGGTCCACACCGGGAGCACCGGGAGAGCCCCGGGACCCTCCGGGATGCCCCAAATTCCCCCCGGGAGCCCCGAATTGGGATCCTCTGGGATCCAGTTCAGGGTTTCCTCTCGATCCAGCACCGGGAGAGCCCCGGGACCCTCCGGGATGCCCCAAATTCCCCCCGGGAGCCCCGAATTGGGATCCTCTGGGATCCAGGTCAGGGTTTCCTCTCGATCCTGCCAAGGGAGAGCTCCGGGACCCTCCGGGATCCCCCAAATTCTCCCCGGGAGCCCCAAATTGGGATCCTCATCCAGCCCCGGGAGCCCCGAATTGGGATCCTCGTCCCTGGGAGCCTCTCGGGATTCCCGATGCAGCCCCGGGACCCTCTCGGGGCTTCTGGTCCACACCGGGAGCACCGGGAGAGCCCCGGGACCCTCCGGGATGCCCCAAATTCCCCCCGGGAGCCCCGAATTTGGATCCTCTGGGATCCAGGTCAGGGGTTTCCTCTCGATCCAGCCCCGGGAGAGCTCCGGGACCCTCCGGGATCCCCCAAATTCCCCCCCGGAGCCCCGAATTGGGATCCTCTGGGATC
>JAYKTQ010000374.1:0-94871 GCA_036010785.1 Ammospiza maritima maritima
TTCATGGATTTATCCCGCATTTGTCATGGATTTATCTCAAATTTTTCACTGATTTATCCCGAATTTTTCACTGATTTATCCCGGATTTTTCACTGATTTATCCCAAATTTTTTCATGGATTTATCCCGGATTTTTCATGGATTTATCCTGGAATTTTTCATGGATTTTTCCCTGAATTTTTCACTCATTTATCCTGAGTTTTTCATGGATTTATCCCGGATTTTTCATGGATTTCTCTGAGATCTTTCACTGATTTATCCCGCATTTTTCATGGATTTATCCTGGATTTGTCATGGATTTATCCCCAATTTTTTCACTGATTTATCCCGGATTTTTTCATGGATTTATCCCGGATTTTTCACTGATTTATCCCGGATTTTTCATGGATTTATCCTGAATTTTTCATAGAATTATCCCATATTTCTCCTGGATTTTTCCTGGATTTATCCCAAATTTCTCCCGGATTTTTCCTGGATTTCTCCTGGATTTATCCTGAATTTCTAATGGATTTCTCCCAAATTTTTCATAGATTTATCCCCGATTTTTTTTCCTGGATTTTTCCTGGATTTCTCCCAAATTTCTCCCTGATATTTCCTGTATTTCCCCCAAATTTCTCCGACATTTTTCCTGGATTTCCCCCAAATCTCACCCGGATTTCCCCCAAATTTTTCCTGGATCTTTTCCTGATTTTTGATGGATTTTTCCTGCATTTCCCCCAATTTCCCGACCTTTCGGTGAGCCGGCGTTTCCGGGGCTCCCAAATCCTCCCAAAATCCTCCAAAATCCCCCCAAATCCTCGGGAAATCCCCCAAATCCTCCCAAAACTCACCCCAAATCCTCCCAAAATCCCCCCAAATCCTCCCAAAATCCCCCCCAAATCACCCCAAAGCCTCCCCAAATCACCCCAAATCCTGGGGAAATCCCCCCAAATCCTCCCAAAATCTCCCCAAATCCCCCCAAAATCACCCCAAATCCCTCCCCAAATCACCCCAAATCCTCCCCAAAATCTCCCCAAGTCCCCCCAAATCACCCCAAATCCTCCCCAAATCACCCCAAATCCTCCCCAAATCACCCCCAAATTCTCGGGAAATCCCCCCAAATCCTCCCAAAATACTCCCAAATCCTCGGGAAATCACCCCCAAATCCTCGGGAAATCCCCCCAAATCGTCCCAAAATACTCCCCAAATCCTCGGGGAAATCCCCCCAAATCCTCCCCAAATCCTCCAAAATCCCCCCAAATCCTCGGGAAATCCCCCCCAAGATCCTCCCCAAATCCTCCCCAAATCCCCCCAAATCCTCCCAAAATCCTCCCAAAATCCCCCCAAATCCTCCCCAAATCCTCCCAAATCCTGGGGAAATCCCCCCCAAATCGTCCCAAAATCTCCCCAAATCCCCCCAAAATCACCCCAAATCCTCCCCAAAATCTCCCCAAGTCCCCCCCCAAAATCACCCCAAATCCTCCCAAAATCACCCCAAGTCCCCCCAAATCACCCCAAATCCTCCCAAAATCACCCCAAAGCCTCCGAAAATCCTCGGGAAATCACCACAAATCCTGGGGAAATCTCCCCAAATCCTCGGGAAATCTCCCCAAACCCTCCCCAAATCACCCCAAATCCTGGGGAAATCCCCCCAAGTCCTCCCCAAATACTCCCAAAATCCCCCCAAATCCTCCCAAAATCCCCCCAAATCCTCCCCAAATCCTCCCAAATCCTCGGGAAATCCCCCCAAATCGTCCCAAAATCCCCCCAAATAATCCCCCCAAAATCACCCCAAATCCTCCCAATATCACCCCAAATTCTCGGGAAATCACCCCAAATCCTCCCAAAATCACCCCAAATCCTGGGGAAATCCCCCCAAATCCTCCCAAAATCACCCCAAATCCTTGGAAATCCCCCCAAATCCTCCCAAACTCACCCCAAATCCTCCCAAAATCCCCCAAGTCCCCCCCAAATCACCCCAAATCCTCCCCAAATCACCCCAAATCCTCCCAAATCACCCCAAATCCTCCCCAAATCACCCCAAATTCTCGGGAAATCCCCCAAATCCTCCCAAAATACTCCCAAATCCTCGGGAAATCACCCCAAATCCTCGGGAAATCCCCCCAAATCGTCCCAAAATCTCCCCAAATCCTCGGGAAATCCCCCCAAATCCTCCCAAAATACTCCCAAATCCTCGGAAATCCCCCCAAATCCTCCCCAAATCCTCCAAAATCCCCCCAAATCCTCGGGAAATCCCCCCAAATCCTCCCCAAATACTCCCAAAATCCCCCCAAATCCTCCCAAAATCCCCCCAAAATCACCCCAAATCCTCCCAATATCACCCCAAATTCTCGGGAAATCACCCCAAATCCTCCCAAAATCTCCCCAAATCCCCCCAAAATCACCCCAAATCCTCCCAAATCACCCCAAATCCTCCCCAAATCCCCCCAAATCCTCCCCAAATCACCCCAAATCCTCCCAAATCACCCCAAATCCTCCCCAAATCACCGCAAATCCTCGGGAAATCACCCCAAATCCTGGGGAAATCACCCCAAATCCTGGGGAAATCACCCCAAATCCTCCCAAACTCACCCCAAATCCTCCCCAAATCTCCCCAAATCCTGGGGAAATCACCCCAAAATCCTCGGGAAATCACCACAAATCCTCCCCAAATCCCCCCAAATCCTGGGGAAATCACCCCAAATCCTCCCAAATCACCCCAAATCCTCCCAAATCACCCCAAATCCTCCCCAAATCACCCCAAATCCTCGGGAAATCACCCCAAATCCTCCCCAAATCACCCCAAATCCTCGGGAAATCACCCCAAATCCTCCCAAATCACCCCAAATCCTCCCCAAATCACCGCAAATCCTCGGGAAATCTCCCCAAATCACCCCAAATCCTCCCCAAATCACCCCAAATCCTCCCAAACTCACCCCAAATCCTCCCCAAATCACCCCAAATCCTGGGGAAATCACCCCAAATCCTGGGGAAATCACCCCAAATCCTCCCCAAATCACCCCAAATCCTCCCCAAATCTCCCCAAATCCTGGGGAAATCACCCCAAATCCTCCCCAAATCACCCCAAATCCTGGGGAAATCACCCCAAATCCTCCCAAAGTCGCCCCAAGAACGGCAGGGAGAGAGGAGGGGACGGAGCTGCAGGTGCAGGCTGAGGTGAGAGGGAAATTGGGAATTGTTTGGGAATTATTCGGGAATTGTTTGTTTGGGGAAAATTCCTGCCCTGGGATGTGGGGGAGCGGTTTGGGATTGTCGGATCCGGGAGTGTCCCAGGAAAGGCTGGAAAATCCCGGAATTGTGGGCTGGGGATGGGATGGGGTCGAAGCTCCACGGATCCCATCCAGGGAATTTTGGGGATTCTGGGATCCAGGATCCATCCTGGGGGGGTTTTATGGGATTTGGGGAGTCCTGAATTCCCAGGGAATTCCCAAAATCCCTTCCCGGAGAGGAGCTGGGACGGGGCTGGATCCAGCGCCCGGCTGGGAATGGAGGGAATTCCCTGGGAAAGGGGAATGGGACTGGGGGAGGAATTCCCAGGGAATCCCCGGAGCCCAAGGAAGGGTCGGGGTTGGGATTTTTGGGTCCTTTCCCACCCAAACCATTCCCAAATCCCGGAATTTCAGGGGTTTGATGTGGCCCTGGCTGGGGCTGGGCTGGGGCTGGGGACAGTGAGGGGACAGCAAGGGGACACCGAGGGGACACCGGGAATGACCTGGGAGCTGAGGGCATCGTGGGGACACCGAGGGGACACCGAGGGGACACCGGGAATGACCTGGGAGCTGAGGGCATCGTGGGGACACCGAGGGGACACCGAGGGGACACCGGGAATGACCTGGGAGCTGAGGGCATCGTGGGGACACCGAGGGGACACTGAGGGGACACCAGGAACGATCTGGGGCTGAGGGCACTGAGGAACATTGAGGCTGAGGGCACCGAGGGGACACCAAGGGGACACTGAGGGGACACCGAGGGGACACCGGGAACGATCTGGGGCTGAGGGCACTGAGGGGACACTGAAGGGCACCAGGAACGATCTGGGGCTGAGGGCACTGAGGAACATTGAGGCTGAGGGCACCGAGGGGACACCAAGGGGACACTGAGGGGACACGGAGGGGACACCGGGAACGATCTGGGGCTGAGGGCACTGAGGGGACACTGAAGGGCACCAGGAACGATCTGGGGCTGAGGGCACTGAGGAACATTGAGGCTGAGGGCACCGAGGGGACACCAAGGGGACACTGAGGGGACACCGAGGGGACACCGGGAACGATCTGGGGCTGAGGGCACTGAGGGGACACTGAAGGGCACCAGGAACCATCTGGGGCTGAGGGCACTGAGGAACATTGAGGCTGAGGGCACCGAGGGGACACCGAGGGGACACTGAGGGGACACTGGGACGATGTGGGGCTGAGGGCACTAAGGAACATTGAGGCTGAGGGCACCGAGGGGACACCGGGAAGGACCCGGGGCTGAGGGCACCGAGGGGACACACCGAGGGACACTGAGGGACACCGAAGGGCACCAGGAACGATCCGGGGCTGAAGGCACCGAGGGACACCGGGAACGATCCGGGGCTGAGGGCAATGAGGGGACACCGGGAACGATCCGGGGCTGAGGGCAATGAAGGGACACCGGGAACGATCCGGGGCTTGTAGAAGGCACCGAGGGACACCGGGAACGATCCGGGGCTGAGGGCACCGAGGGGACACACCGAGGGACACTGAGGGACACCGAAGGGCACCGGGAACGATCCGGGGCTGAGGGCACCGAGGGGACACACCGAGGGACACTGAGGGACACCAAAGGGCACCAGGAACGATCCGGGGCTGAGGGCACCGAGGGGACAGCGAGGCTGAGGGCACAGCAGTGATACCGGGGACCTTGCGGGCTGAGGGCACCATGGTGACACCGGGAATGATCCCGGGGCTGAGGGCACAGCGGTGGCAGCAGGAAACTCCCGGAGCTCAGGGCACCATGAGGGCACCGGGGCTGAGGGCACCGAGGGGACACCGAGGGCTGAGGGCAATGAGGGGACACCGGGAACGGTCCGGGGCTGAGGGCACCGAGGGACACCTGGGGCTGGGGGGGACACCGAGGGACACCGGGAACGATCCGGGGCTCAGAGCACCGAGGGGACACTGAGGAACACCTGGGGCTGGGAGGGACACCCAGGGTTGAGGACACCCGGGCTGAGGGCACCGAGGGGAACCGAGAGCTGAGGGCAATGAGGGGCACCGAGGGGACACTGGGCTGAGGGCACAGCGGTGGCACCGGGAAGGTCCCGGGGCTGAGGGCACCGAGAGGCACCGGGGAGCTCCCAGAGCTGAGGGCGCTGAGGGGCGCCGGGAAGGATCCGGGGCTGAGGGCACCGAGAGGCACCGGGGAGCTCCCAGAGCTGAGGGCGCTGAGGGGCGCCGGGAAGGATCCGGGGCTGAGGGCACCGAGAGGGCACGGGGGAGCTCTCGGAGCTAAGGGCACCGAGGCTGAGGGCACAGCAGTGACACCGGGGACCTCCCAGGGCTGAGGGCACCGAGAGGGCTCTGGGGCTGATGGCACCGAGGGGACACCGGGAACGATCCGGGGTTCAGGGCACCGAGGGGTCCCGGAGCTGGGGGCACCGAGGGGACAGCGGGGAGCTCCCGGAGCTGAGGGCAGTGAGGCTGAGGGCACCGAGAGGGCACCGGGGAGCTCCCGGGGCTGAGGGCAGTGAGGGGACACCGGGAACGATCCGGAGCTGAGGGCAGAGCGATGGCATCGGAGAACTCCCGGGGATCAGAGCACAGCGGCGTCCCGAAGCTGAGGGCACCGAGGGGACACCGAAAAGCTCCCGTGGCTGAGGGCACCGGAGCTGAGGGCACAGCGGTGGCACCGGCAGGGAAGGGAACCGAGGGCAGAGCGGCGGCAGCGGGTAGCGAGGCCCAGGCCCGGCCCTCAGCCGCCCTCAGCGCCGGCCGCCCTCAGCCGCCAACATGGCGCCGCCTTCCCCTTCCCGTCCCCTTCCCCTTCCCGTCCCCTTCCCCTTCCCGTCCCCGTCCCGGCCGCAGCAGCGGGGCCGCCCCGGGCCCGCAGCCCGGGGCTGGCGGCAGAAGATGGCGGCTCCGGGCTCCGAGGCCTCGGCCGGCGGAGGAGGAGGAGGAAGGGCAGGAGGAGGAGGAGGATCCATCCCCAGCGGAGCTCCGCCGCCACCGCCCCCTTCGTCCTCCATGCCCAGCTCCGCCCCGTCCCGCCGGGAGGAGGGAGGATCGCGGCGAGCCCGAGCCGGAGCCCCGCAGCCGCGCCGCGCCGCGCCGCCCAGCCGAGGGGCCCCGGCCGGCCCGGGGGGAGCCCCTGAGGGGGAGCCGGGGCCGCCAGCACCGCCCGCCGCCCTCCCCCGGGCGGCTCCCGCAGGCCGCAGCCCCCGGGGCCCGGCCCGGCCGCGGGAGTCGCTGCGGCGCTGCCCGCGGCCTCGGCCCTGGCAGCGGCAGGTGAGTGCGAGCGAGCGAGCGAGCGAACGAGCGGGGCCCCGCGGGCGGAGCCGCGGCCGCGCCGCTTCCCCGCGGCTCCCCCGGCAGCTGTCACCGGGCTGGGCAAGGGCGGCGAGGCGGCAGCGGCCCCGCTCCCCGCTCCTTCCCGGCCATGGCGGCCGCCGCCTCCCCCTCTCTCTCTCTTCTCTCCCTCTCCGTCTCCCTCTCCTTCGCTCCGTCCCCTCCCCTCGCTCCGAGCCCGCCCTCCGCCATCGCTCCCCCCTCAGGGACCCCGCGCTCCCTCCTCCCTCAGCCGCCCCCTCAGGGCTCGGCTCGGCGTGGGTTGAAAGTTGATTGCAAAAGTCCCACCGCGCTCCGGCCTCTGCACCTTCTCCTTCCTTCCTTCCTTCCTTGCTCTGCTCGAAATTCCCGACCTCATTCCCGGCTTTTTTTTTTTTTTTTTTTTTTAATTGATTTTTTCATTTAATTTTTTTTTTTTTAATTCCCGCTTGGAAAATGGCACCGCCGCCCCCGGCAATGGGGACGGGCCCCTGGGGTGGGGTTGGCTGCGGGTGGCGGCGCTTTGTGTGAGGGTGACATTCCCAAAATATCCCAAAATGTACTAAAATAACCCAAAATATCCGCAAAATATCCTAAAATAACCCAAAATCCTCAGGATCCCAGAGCTCCAGGTGCTTCTGGAGCCGCATTCCCGAGCCAGGTGAATCGGGAGCAGCTCCTTGAGGGGGCTCTGCGCCCTCCATTTGCCACAATTCCCAAATTTTTGATTTCTCTGCCCTAATTTTCCCAGAATTCCTCATTTTTTCCCATTCCCTGCAATAAATTTTCCAGAACTCCCAAAATTTTCCTTTTTTTTCTGCCGAAAATTCCTTATAAATCCCATAAATTTTTCTTTCCCTGCCCCGATTTTTCCATAATTCCCAAATTTTTCCTTCTCTTTGCCCTCAATTTTCCTTCATTGCCAAATATTCCCCTTTCTCTGCCCCAATTTTCCTGTAAATCCCATAAATTTTTCTTTCCCTGCCCCGATTTTTCCATAATTCCCAATTTTTCCCTCTTTTGCCCCAAATTTTCCATAATTCTCAATTTTTCCTTTTTTTCCCCCTAATTTTTCCAGAATTCCCAACTTTCTCCATTTCCCTTCCCTCAATTCTCCAGAATTCCCAAATTTTTCCTTTTCCCTGCCCTAATTTTTCCATAATTCCAATTTTTGCCTTGGAAAATGGAGAAAATTCCAATGTTTTTGTGGAAAAATTGAGGAAATGTTTGGATTTTCAGGTAAAAAAAGTGGATTTTTTTAGGGAAAAATGGAGGAAATTCCTGAATTTTTGGGGAAATTTGTGGATTTTTTGGGGAAAATTGAATAAATCCAGGGATAAAATGGAGGAAGTTCCAGAATTTTCATGGAAAAATTGAATAAATATTTGGATTTTTAGGGGAAAATGGAGGAAAAAAAGTGGCTTTTTAGGGGGAAATTGAGGAAAAATGTGGATTTTTTGGGGGAAAATTGAGAAAAAAGTGGATTTTCAAGGAAAAATTGAATAAATCCAGGAATTTTCATGGAAAATGGAGGAAAATTGTGGATTTTGGGGGAGAAATGAGGAAATTCCAGGATTTTAATGGAAATATAGAAAATTCCTGGATTTTTAAATGAAAAATGGAGAAAATATTTGGATTTTTGGGAAAAAAATGAGGAAATCGCAGGATTTTTTTTGAAAATTTCAATAAATTCAGGGATTTTGGGGCAAAAATGTCTGGAAATATTTGGATTTTTAGGGAAAAATTGGAGAAAATTCAGGGATTCGAGGAAATCCAGGAGAGACTCATTAAAAATCTGGGAGTAATTAATGAAAAATTAATGAGAACTCCATGGAAATCCTGGCGAAATCCAGAAAAAATTGAGGAAAATTCAGGGAGAAACTCTATGAAAAATCTGGGATAAATCCATGAGTAATCCATGGAGAATATTTTGGAGAAATCCAGGAAAAATTCAGGAAAAACCCAGCGAAAATCCAGGAGAAATCCAGGAAAAATTCAGGAAAAACCCAGCGAAAATCCAGGAGAAATCCAGGAAAAATTCAGGAAAAACCCAGCGAAAATCCAGGAGAAATCCATGAAAAATTCAGGAAAAACCCAGCAAAAATCCAGGAGAAATCCAGGAAAAATTCAGGAAAAACCCAGCGAAAATCCAGGAGAAATCCAGGAAAAATTCAGGAAAAATTCAGGAGAAATCCATGAAAAATCTGGGAGAAGTCTGGTAAAAATCTGACAAAAATCCAGGAAAAAATCAGGAAAAATCCAGGAAGAAAAGAAGAATCTGGAAAAATCGAGGGTAATTCCATGAAAAATCCATGAAAAATTGAGGAGAAGTTGATGAAAAATCCAAGAAATTCCATGAAAAATCTGGGATCAATCCTTGAAAAATTCAGGAAAAATCCGTTAAAAATCCAAGAAAAATCTGACATAAATCCATCAAAAATTAATGAGAAATTCAGGATAAATCCGTGAAAGATCCATGCAAAATCCCGTGGAAAATTTGGGAGAAATCCATGGAAAAATCTGGGAAAAATTTCGGAGAAATTCCAGGAAAAAATTGGGAATAAATCTATGGAAAATCCGGGATAAACCCAGGAAAATTCCATGAAAAATTCAGAAGAAATCCAGGATAATTCCATGAAAAGTTGAGGAGAAATCCATGAAAAATTCCCAGAGAGACGCAAAAAAAATCTGGGAAGAATTTGGGATAAATCCATGAGAAGTTTGGAATAATTCTGGGAAAAATTCCAGAAAAAATCCATTCAAAATTCGGGAGAAATCCAAGAAAAATCCATGAAAAACTTTGGGAAAAAAATTGGGAAAAATCCATGAAAAATTCAGGATAAATCTGGGGAAAATCCAGGAGAATTCCATGAAAATCCATTTTAAAAATCCACAAACGTTTTGGGATAAATCCAAGAAAAAATCAGGACAAATTCTTGAAAAATCCATGAAAAAATTGGCAAAAATTTTGGATGAATCCATGAAAAATCCAGGATATGCAGATGAAAAGTCTGGGATAAATTCAGGAGAAATCCATGAAAAAAATGGGGAAAAATTTGGGAGAAATCCATGAAAAATTTGGGAAAAATTTGGGAGAAATCCATGAAAAAAATGGGGAAAAATTTGGGAGAAATCCATGAAAAAATGGGGAAAAATTTGGGAGAAATCCATGAAAAAATGGGAAAAATTTGGGAGAAATCCATGAAAAAAGGGGAAAAATTTGGGAGAAATCCAGGAAAAAATTTGGGAAAAATTTGGGAGAAATCCATGAAAAAATGGGAAAAATTTGGGAGAAATCCATGAAAAATTTGGGAAAAATTTGGGAGAAATCCAAGAAAAAATGGGGAAAATTTGGGAGAAATCCATGAAAAATTTGGGAAAAATTTGGGAGAAATCCATGAAAAAAATGGGGAAAATTTGGGAGAAATCCATGAAAAAAATGGGGAAAATTTGGGAGAAATCCAGGAAAAAATGGGGAAAAATTTGGGAGAAATCCAGGAAAAATTGGGGAAAAATTTGGGAGAAATCCATGAAAAAAATGGGGAAAATTTGGGAGAAATCCAGGAAAAATTTGGGAAAAATTTGGGAGAAATCCAGGAAAAAATTTGGGAAAAATTTGGGAGAAATCCAGGAAAAAATTTGGGAAAAATTTGGGAGAAATCCATGAAAAAATGGGAAAAATTTGGGAGAAATCCATGAAAAAATGGGAAAAAATTGGGAGAAATCCATGAAAAAAAGGGGAAAAATTTGGGAGAAATCCAGGAAAAATTTGGGAAAAATTTGGGAGAAATCCATGAAAAAATGGGGAAAATTTGGGAGAAATCCAGGAAAAAATGGGGAAAATTTGGGCGAAATCCAGGAAAAAAATTGGGAAAAATTTGGGAGAAATCCAGGAAAAAATTTGGGAAAAATTTGGGAGAAATCCATGAAAAAATGGGGAAAATTTGGGAGAAATCCATGAAAAAATGGGGAAAAATTTGGGAGAAATCCATGAAAAATTTGGGAAAAATTTGGGAGAAATCCATGAAAAAATGGGGAAAAATTTGGGAGAAATCCATGAAAAATTTGGGAAAAATTTGGGAGAAATCCATGAAAAAATGGGGAAAATTTGGGAAAAATCCAGGAAAAAATGGGGAAAATTTGGGAGAAATCCAGGAAAAAATGGGGAAAAATTTGGGAGAAATCCATGAAAAAATTTGGGAAAAATTTGGGAGAAATCCAGGAAAAAATTTGGGAAAAATTTGGGAGATATCCAGGAAAAAATTTGGGAAAAATTTGGGAGAAATCCATGAAAAAATGGGGAAAAATTTGGGAGAAATCCAGGAAAAAATTTGGGAAAAATTTGGGAGAAATCCAGGAAAAAATTTGGGAAAAATTTGGGAGAAATCCATGAAAAATTTGGGAAAAATTTGGGAGAAATCCATGAAAAATTCAGGATTTTCCCAGTAATCAAAATCCCAGAAAAATTTGGAATAAAAGCTCAAAATTCCCAAAAATTCCTGGCTGGGAGCTGAATTCCCAAATTTTCTGCTTCCTCAATTTCCTGCTCCTTTCTCTCCCTGCAATTTTTGGGAATTTTTTCCACTTTTCCAGGGATTTTTAATGCTAAAAATTCCCAATTTTTATTCCTTGACTTTTCCTGGCTGTTCCTTGGAATCTCCTCAAATTTTCCCAGAATTTTCCCCAGAATTTTCCGAATTTTTTGGGGAATTTCCTCAAGCTTTTCCCAGATTTTCCCCAGAATTTCCAAAATTTTCTGGAATTTCCTGCAGCTATTCCCACATTTCTTTGGATTTTCCTCGAATTTCCTCAAATTTTCTGGAATATCCTGGTATTTTCCCTGATTTTCCATAGATTTCCCCCAAAATTTTCAAATTTTTTTCCAAGAATTTCCTCAAATTTTCCTGGATTTCCCCCACAATTTCCTGATTTTTTTCCCTAAAATTTCCTCTATTTTCTGGGATTTCTTCCATAATTTCTTCAAATTTTCATGGAATTTCCTCAAATTTCCCAGGATTCCTGGAATTTTGTGGAATTTCTTCAATTTTTCCAAGATTTCATTGAAAGTTTTCCAAGAATTTCCCAGATTTTCTCAATTTTTCCAGAATTTTCTGAATTTTCCCCAGAATTTCCTGATTTTTTAATGGATTTCTTCCAATTTTCCATCGTTTCCTGGAATTTTTGTGGAATTTCTTCAATTTTCCAGGATTTCATTGAAATTTTTCTTAGAATTTCCCAGATTTTTCCCCAGAATTTCCTTAAACTTCCTGCAGTTTTTCCAAGAATTTCCCAGATTTTCTCAATTTTTCCAGAATTTCCTTGAATTTTCCTCAAATTTCCTCAAATTTTCTGGAATATCCTGATATTTTCCCCAGGTTTCCCCCAAAATTTTCAAATTTTTCCAAGAATTTCCTCAAATTTTCCTGGATTTCCCCCACAATTTCCCGATTTTTTTCCCTAAAATTTCCTCAATTTTCTGGGATTTCTTCCATCATTTCTTCAAATTTTCATGGAATTTCCTCAAATTTTCCAGGATTCCTGGAATTTTGTGGAATTTCTTCAATTTTCCAGGATTTCATTGAATTTTTTCCAAGAATTTCCCAGATTTTCTCAAATTTCCAGAATTTTCTGAATTTTCCCCAGAATTTCCTGAATTTTTTCCTTGATTTCTTCCAATTTTCCATCGTTTCCTGGAATTTTTGGGGAATTTCTTCAAATTTTCATGGAATTTCCTCAAATTTCCCAGGATTCCTGGAATTTTGTGGAATTTCTTCAATTTTCCAGGATTTCATTGAAATTTTTCCAAGAATTTCCCAGATTTTTCCCCAGAATTTCCTTACACTTCCTGCAGTTTTTCCAAGAATTTCCCAGATTTTCTCAATTTTTCCAGAATTTCCTTGAATTTTCCTCAAATTTCCTCAAATTTTCTGGAATATCCTGATATTTTCCCCAGATTTCCCCCAAAATTTTCAAATTTTTCCAAGAATTTCCTCAAATTTTGCTGGATTTCCCCCACAATTTCCCGATTTTTTTCCCTAAAATTTCCTCAATTTTCTGGGATTTCTTCCATAATTTCTTCAAATTTTCATGGAATTTCCTCAAATTTCCCAGGATTCCTGGAATTTTGTGGAATTTCTTCAATTTTTCCAAGATTTCATTGAAATTTTTCCAAGAATTTCCCAGATTTTTTCAAATTTCCAGAATTTTCTGAATTTTCCCCAGAATTTCCTGAATTTTTTCATTGATTTCTTCCAATTTTCCATCGTTTCCCAGAATTTTTGGGGAATTTCTTCAAATTTTCATGGAATTTCCTCAAATTTTCCAGGATTCCTGGAATTTTGTGGAATTTCTTCAATTTTCCAGGATTTCATTGAAATTTTTCCAAGAATTTCCCAGATTTTTCCCCAGAATTTCCTTACACTTCCTGCAGTTTTTCCAAGAATTTCCCAGATTTTCTCAATTTTTCCAGAATTTCCTGAATTTTTCCTCGAATTTCCTCAAATTTTCTGAAATTTCCTGTAGCTATTCCCACATTTCTTTGGATTTTCCAGGATTTCCTTGAAATTTTCCTCAAATTTCCTCAAATTTTCTGGAATATCCTGGTATTTTCCCTGATTTTTCCAGGTTTCCCCCAAAATTTTCAAATTTTTCCAAGAATTTCCTCAAATTTTCCTGGATTTCCCCCACAATTTCCTGATTTTTTTCCCTAAAATTTCCTCTATTTTCTGGGATTTCTTCCATAATTTCTTCAAATTTTCATGGAATTTCCTCAAATTTCCCAGGATTCCTGGAATTTTGTGGAATTTCTTCAATTTTCCAGGATTTCATTGAAATTTTTCCAAGAATTTCCCAGATTTTTCCCCAGAATTTCCTTACACTTCCTGCAGTTTTTCCAAGAATTTCCCAGATTTTCTCAATTTTTCCAGAATTTCCTTGAATTTTCCTCAAATTTCCTCAAATTTTCTGGAATATCCTGGTATTTTCCCTGATTTTCTCCAGGTTTCCCCCAAAATTTTCAAAATTTTCCAAGAATTTCCTCAAATTTTCCTGGATTTCCCTTCAGAATTTCCTGATTTTTTTCCCTAAAATTTCCTCAATTTTCTGGGATTTCTTCCATTATTTCTTCAAATTTTCATGGAATTTCCTCAAATTTCCCAGGATTCCTGGAATTTTGTGGAATTTCTTCAAATTTTCCAAGATTTCATTGAAATTTTTCCTAAAATTTCCCAGATTTTCTCAAATTTTCCAGAATTTTCTGAATTTTCCCCAGAATTTCCTGAATTTTTTCATTGATTTCTTCCAATTTTCCATCGTGTCCCGGAATTTTTGGGGAATTTCTTCAAATTTTCATGGAATTTCCTCAAATTTCCCAGGATTCCTGGAATTTTGTGGAATTTCTTCAAATTTCCAGGATTTCATTGAAATTTTTCCTAGAATTTCCCAGATTTTTCCCCAGAATTTGCTTAAATTTCCTGCAGTTTTTCCAAGAATTTCCCAGATTTTCTCAATTTTTCCAGAATTTCCTTGAATTTTCCTCAAATTTCCTCAAATTTTCTGGAATATCCTGATATTTTCCCCAGATTTCCCCCAAAATTTTCAAAATTTTCCAAGAATTTCCTCAAATTTTCCTGGATTTCCCTTCAGAATTTCCTGATTTTTTTCCCTAAAATTTCCTCAATTTTCTGGGATTTCTCCCATCATTTCTTCAAATTTTCATGGAATTTCCTCAAATTTTCCAGGATTCCTGGAATTTTGTGGAATTTCTTCAAATTTTCCAAGATTTCATTGAAATTTTTCCAAGAATTTCCCAGATTTTCTCAATTTTTCCAGAATTTTCTGAATTTTCCCCAGAATTTCCTGAATTTTTTCATTGATTTCTTCCAATTTTCCATCGTTTCCTGGAATTTTGGGGGAATTTCTTCAAATTTTCATGGAATTTCCTCAAATTTCCCAGGATTCCTGGAATTTTGTGGAATTTCTTCAATTTTCCAGGATTTCATTGAAATTTTTCTTAGAATTTCCCAGATTTTTCCCCAGAATTTCTTTAAACTTCCTGCAGTTTTTCCAAGAATTTCCCAGATTTTCTCAATTTTTCCAGAATTTCCTTGAATTTTCCTCAAATTTCCTCAAATTTTCTGGAATATCCTGATATTTTCCCCAGATTTCCCCCAAAATTTTCAAATTTTTCCAAGAATTTCCTCAAATTTTCCTGGATTTCCCTTCAGAATTTCCTGATTTTTTTTCCCTAAAATTTCCTCAATTTTCTGGGATTTCTTCCATTATTTCTTCAAATTTTCATGGAATTTCCTCAAATTTCCCAGGATTCCTGGAATTTTGTGGAATTTCTTCAAATTTTCCAAGATTTCATTGAAATTTTTCTGAGAATTTCCCAGATTTTCTCAATTTTTCCAGAATTTTCTGAATTTTCCCCAGAATTTCCTGAATTTTTTCATTGATTTCTTCCAATTTTCCATCGTTTCCTGGAATTTTTGGGGAATTTCTTTAAATTTTCATGGAATTTCCTCGAATTTTCCAGGATTCCTGGAATTTTGTGGAATTTCTTCAATTTTCCAGGATTTCATTGAAATTTTTCCCAGATTTTCCCCAGAACTTCCTCAACGTTTTCCTGGAATTTCCTGAATTTCCCCAGAATTTCCTTAAATTTCCTGGAGATTTTTCCAGAATTTCCCAAATTTTCCCAAAATTCCCAGGATTTCCTGGATTTTTCCTGGAATTTCCCAGAATTTTCCCAAGTTTTTCTTGGAATTCTCTCAGATTTCCTGCACTTTTCCAGGAGCTTTTCTCACATTTCCCAGATTTCCCCAGGATTTTCTGGATTTTTCCAAATTTCTTCAGATTTTCCAGGATTTTCTGGAATTTTCTGAGATTTTCTAAATTTTCCAGGATTTCCTGGATTTTCCCTGTAATTTCCTCAGCTTTTTCCAGAAATTTCACAAAATTTCCCCTGAATTTTCTGAATTTTCCCAAGGATATCCTGGAACTTTCCCAGCATTTCCCAGATTTTTCCTGGAATTTCTTCCAATTTTCTGGGATTTCCTGGAGTTCCCCAGAATTTTCTGATTTTTTTTCCTGGAGTTTTTCCCAGATTTTTGCAGAATTTCCTGAATTTTCCCTGCAATTTCCTGGAGTTTTCCCAGAATTTCCTCAAATTTTCTGGGATTTCTGGAATTTTTCCCGGAGCTTTTCATAAATTTCCTGGATTTTTCTCGGAATTTTCTGGAGCTTTTCTCAGATTTCCTTGAATTTTCCAGATTTTTTCCGCAGATTTCTTGGATTTTTTTCCGGAGTTTTCCCCAGATTTTCTGGAGTTTCTTTCTTGGAATTTTCTGGCATTTCCTGGAGCTTTTCCTGGATTTTTCCCAAATTTCCTCAATTTCCCAGAATTTCCTGGAGTGTTTCCCAAAATTTCCCAGATTTTCCCTGGAATTCCCTCAAATTTTCTGAGATTTCCTGGAGTTTTCCTGAATTTTCCCTGGAATTCCCTGAAATTTTCCAGATTTCCTGGATTTTCCCCAGAATTTCCCGGATTTTTCCTGGAGCTTTTCCCAAATTTCCTCCAATTTTCTGAAATTTCCTGGAATTTCCTCAGATTTTTCCTGGAGCTTTTCCCAATTTTCCTGGATTTTTTTTTTTTTTCATAATTTCCTCAAAATTCCCAGGATTTCCTGGAATTTTCCCAGATTTTCCCCCTGAATTTCCCCAAATTTTCCAAGATTTCCTGGAGCTTTTCCAAATTTCCTGAATTTTTCTGGGATTTCCTGGATTTACCAAATTTTTCTGGGATTTTCTGGATTTTTTCATGGAATTTTCTCCATTTTTTCCAGGGTTTTCTGGGATTTTCCTGGAATTTCCCAATTTCTTCCGTATTTCCTAAATTTTCCAGGATTTTCTAGATTTTCCTTAGAATTTCCTGGATTTTCCTCGAATTTCCCAGATTTTTCCTGGATTTTTCCTGGAATTTCCTCAAATTTTCTGGGATTTCCTTCAGCTTTCCTGGATTTCTTGGAATTTTCTGGCATTTCCTGGAGCTTTTCCTGGATTTTTCCCAAATTTCCTCAATTTCCCAGAATTTCCTGGAGTGTTTCCCAAAATTTCCCAGATTTTCCCTGGAATTCCCTCAAATTTTCTGAGATTTCCTGGAGTTTTCCTGAATTTTCCCTGGAATTCCCTGAAATTTCCCAGATTTCCTGGATTTTCCCCAGAATTTCCCGGATTTTTCCTGGAGCTTTTCCCAAATTTCTTCCAATTTTCTGAAATTTCCTGGAATTTCCTCAGATTTTTCCTGGAGCTTTTCCCAATTTTCCTGGATTTTTTTTTTCATAATTTCCTCAAAATTCCCAGGATTTCCTGGAATTTTCCCAGATTTTCCCCCTGAATTTCCCCAAATTTTCCAAGATTTCCTGGAGCTTTTCCAAATTTCCTGAATTTTTCTGGGATTTCCTGGATTTACCAAATTTTTCTGTGATTTTCTGGATTTTTTCATGGAATTTTCTCCATTTTTTCCAGGGTTTTCTGGGATTTTCCTGGAATTTCTCGATTTCTTCCGTATTTCCTAAATTTTCCAGGATTTTCTAAATTTTCCACAGAATTTCCTGGATTTTCCTCGAATTTCCCAGATTTTTCCTGGATTTTTCCTGGATTTTTCCTGGAATTTCCTCAAATTTTCTGGGATTTCCTTCAGCTTTCCTGGATTTCTTGGAATTTTCTGGCATTTCCTGGAGCTTTTCCTGGATTTTTCCCAAATTTCCTCAATTTCCCAGAATTTCCTGGAGTGTTTCCCAAAATTTCCCAGATTTTCCCTGGAATTTCCTCAAATTTCCCAGAATTTCCTGAAGCTTTTCCCCAGAATTTCCTCAAATTTTCTGGATTTTTCCTGGAATTTTCTCCAGTTTTCTGGGATTTCCTGGAACTTCTCCCAAAATTTTCTGTGATTTTCATGGAATTTCCCAGATTTTTCCAGGAATTTCCTCGAGTTTCCTGAATTTTTCTGAATTTCCCCATAATTTCTTCAAATTTTCTGGGATTTTCTGAAGCTTTTCCTGGAATTTCCCGGAATTTTCCCAGCATTTCCTCAAGTTTTTCTTGGAATTTCCTGAGATTTTCTGGAGTTTTCCTGGAATTTTTCCCTGGAATTTCCTGAAGCTTTTCCAAATTTCCTGAATTTTTCTGGAATTTTCTGAAGCTTTTCCTGGACTTTCCCAGAATTTTCTCAATTTTTTCTGGGATTTCCTGGAGTTTTCCCCAGATTTTCCCAGAATTTTCTCAATTTTTTCTGGGATTTCCCGGAGTTTTTCCCAAAATGTTCTGGAATTTTCCTGGAATTTCCCCATATTTCCTAAATTTCCCAGGATTTTCCAAATTTTTCACAGAATTTCCCAGATTTTTCCTGGATTTCCCCCAGAATTTCTTCAAATTTTCTGGCATTTCCTGGAGCTTTTTCTGGATTTTTCACAAATTTCCTCAATTTTCCAGAATTTCCTGGAGTGTTTCCCAAAATTTCCCAGATTTTCCCTGGAATTTTGTCAAATTTCCCAAAATTTCCTCAAATTTCCTGGGATTTTCTGGATATTTCCTGGAATTTTCTCCAAATTTTTTCTGGGATTTTCTGGAACTTTTCCCAGAATTTTCCTGGATTTTTATGGAATTTCCCAGATTTTTCCTGGAGCATTTCTTTGGAATTTCCTGATTTTTTTCCTGAATTTTCCCATAATTTCTTCACATTTTCCTGGATTTTCTGGAGCTTTTCCAGGATTTCCTGAATTTTCCCCATAATTTTATTAAATTTTCCAGGGTTTCCTGGATTTTTCCCATAATTTCCTCAAATTTTCCTGGATTTTCTCAATTTTTTTTCTGGGATTTCCTGGAGTTTTTCCCAGATTTCCCCTGGAATTTCCTGAAGCTTTTCCCTGAAATTTCCTCAAAATTTCTTGGATTTTCTGGATTTTTCCTGTATTTTTCTCCAATTTTCTGCAATTTCCTGGAGCTTTTCCCAAAATGTTCTGGAATTTTCCTGGAATTTCTCCCATATTTCCTGAATTTCCCAGGATTTTCCAAATTTTTCACAGAATTTTCCAGATTTTTCCTGAATTTTCCTGATTTTTTCTCATTTTTTCCCATAATTTCTTCAAATTTTCTGGGATTTTCCAGAGCTTTTCCCAGATTTCCTCAAATTTTCCTGGATTTCCCAAATTTCCCCAAAGTTCCTGAATTTTTCCCGTAATTTTCTCAAATTTCCCAGGATTTCCTGGATTTTTCCCAGCATTTCCTCAGGTTTTCTTGGAATTTCTTCAAATTTTCTGCAGTTTTCCTGGAGCTTTTCCCAAATTTCCTCAAATTTCCCAAAATTTCCTCAAGTTTTCCTGGATTTTCTCCAAATTTCCTCAGATTTTAAAAAAATTTCCGGAATCTTCCCAGAATTTCACAAATTTTTTCCTGGAATTTCCTCAAGTTTTTCTTGGAATTTTCCCAGAATTTTTCCAGAATTCCCTGAAATTTTTCCCCGTTTCCCTCACAGTTTTTTTCCAGGACTTCACAGAATTTTCTGGAATTTTTTTTGGTGAATTTTTGGGATAATTTTTGTGAAAACCTGAGGGAATTCCATCCTGGGAAAATCCCTTCAATCCCCTCCCCTCAATTTCCCAAGATGGAAAAATAAGTTCATTTCAAAAATAAATTATTTTAAATTAATTAAAATGTAATTAATTAATAAATTATTTTAAATTAATTTAAATGTAATGAATTAAATTCCCAGGATTTTTTTTCCTCACTTTTCCATCCGGAACAATCAAAAATTTCCTTGGAATTTTTTGAGATCCAGACCAACGCATCCACAGAAAAATCCCCAAAATTCCATCAGAAATTCCTAAAAAATCCCCAAATTTTCTCAATAATCCAAAATAATCCAAATTTTTCCCTCTGCAGGATTTGGGAATTGAAATTCCCATGGAATTCCCGAGGTTTTAGGGTTTTCCTGGAAAATCCCGGATTTCCCATGAGCCATCCCTCCCCTCCACCATTCCCAGGTAAGTTTGAAGCTTTTTCCTTGGAATTTTGGGGTTTTTTGGGGATAAAATATTTGGGAATTGTTGGCAGCAAAAAATCCTTGGAATTTTCCCCATTTTTGGAGGATTTCCCAAGGATTTTTGGGGATTTTCCAAAGATTTTTGGGGAATTTCCCAAGTTTTCTGGGGCTTTTTCCAAGGATTTTTTGGGGGTTTTCCAAAGAATTTTTGGCATTTCCCGGGGATTTTTTGGGGAATTTCCAAGGATTTTTTTGGGATTTTCCAAGGATTTTTGGGGGTTTTTGAAGGTTTTTTTTTCCGTTTTCCAAGGGTTTTTACTGGGTTTTCCAAAGAATTTTTGGGATTTCCCAAACAATTTGTTTTCTTCTAATTTGCATTCTAAATTTCATTCAATTTTATTCTTGTGTAACTTTTTTAGTTTTGTTTCATTTCATTCGGTATTTTTTGAGCTTTCTAATTAACTTTCTTTGTAATTTTTAAATTTGGTTTTTGCGTTTCAAAAAAATTTTTTTTTTTATTCTGTATTGTATTTTATTTAATATTTTATTTTGTCTGAGTTTAGATTCGATTCTATTCCATCTTTTTTCCTGTATTTACTTTATGCCATTTTATTTTACTGTATTTTGCTTCCGTTTGGTTCCGTTCCGTTGGGTTCCGTTGGGTTGGGTTTGGTTCCGTTGGGTTGGGTTCTGTTGGGTTCCGTTGGGTTGGGTTCCGTTGGGTTTGGTTCCGTTGGGTTGGGTTTGGTTCCGTTGGGTTGGGTTCTGTTGGGTTCCGTTGGGTTGGGTTCCGTTGGGTTTGGTTCCGTTGGGTTTGGTTCCGTTGGGTTCCATTGAGTTCCGTTGGGTTGGGTTCCGTTGGGTTTTGTTCTGTTGGGTTGGGTTCCGTTGGGTTGGGTTTGGTTCCGTTGGGTTCTGTTGAGTTCCAGTGAGTTCCGTTGGGTTCTGTTGGGTTCTGTTGGGTTCTGTTGGGTTTGGTTCCATTGGGTTGCGCTGGTTGAGTTCTGTTGGATTCCGTTGGGTTTGGTTCCGTTGGGTTCCATTGAGTTCTGTTGGGTTGGATTTGGTTCCGTTGGGTTTGGTTCCGTTGGGTTCCATTGGGTTCCGTTGGGTTGGGTTTGGTTCCGTTGGGTTGGGTTTGGTTCTGTTGGGTTTGGTTCTGTTGGGTTTGGTTCCGTTGGGTTCCATTGAGTTCCGTTGGGTTCCATTGAGTTCCGTTGGGTTGGGTTCCGTTGGGTTTTGTTCTGTTGGGTTGGGTTCCGTTGGGTTGGGTTTGGTTCCGTTGGGTTCTGTTGAGTTCCAGTGAGTTCCGTTGGGTTCTGTTGGGTTCTGTTGGGTTCTGTTGGGTTTGGTTCCATTGGGTTGCGCTGGTTGAGTTCTGTTGGATTCCGTTGGGTTTGGTTCCGTTGGGTTCCATTGAGTTCTGTTGGGTTGGATTTGGTTCCGTTGGGTTTGGTTCCGTTGGGTTCCATTGGGTTCCGTTGGGTTGGGTTTGGTTCCGTTGGGTTGGGTTTGGTTCTGTTGGGTTTGGTTCCGTTGGGTTTGGTTCCGTTGGGTTGGGTTTGGTTCTGTTGGGTTTGGTTCCGTTGGGTTTGGTTCCGTTGGGTTTGGTTCCGTTGGGTTTGGTTCCGTTGGGTTCCATTGAGTTCCGTTGGGTTCTGTTGGGTTCTGTTGGGTTTGGTTCCATTGGGTTGGGCTGGTTGGGTTCCGTTGGATTCCGTTGGGTTGGGCTGGTTGGGTTCCGTTGGGTTTGGTTCCATTGGGTTCCATTGAGTTCCCTTGGGTTGGATTTGGTTCCGTTGGGTTTGGTTCCGTTGGGTTCCATTGGGTTCCGTTGGGTTGGGTTTGGTTCCGTTGGGTTGGGTTCTGTTGGGTTCCATTGGGTTGGGTTGGGTTCCGTTGGGTTCCATTGGGTTCCGTTGGGTTGGGTTGGGTTGGGTTTTGTTGGGTTGCGTTGGATTCCATTGGGTTGGGTTGGGTTTTGTTGGTCGGGTTTGGTTCCACTGGGTTCTCTTGGGTTTGGTTCTGTTCCATTCAGTTGGGTTTGGTTCTGTTGCATTTCCTTGGCTTGGGTTCCATTGGGTTCTGTTGGGTTTGTAACCATTGAGTTCCATTGGGTTGGGTTTGGTTCCGTTGGGTTCCATTGGGTTCCGTTGGGTTCCGTTGGGTTGGGTTGGGTTCCATTGGGTTCTGTTGGGTTCTGTTGGGTTGGGTTGGGTTCCATTGGGTTCCGTTGGGTTCCTTTGGGTTGGGTTGGGTTCCATGGGGTTCCGTTGGGTTCTGTTTGGTTTGTATCCATTTTGTTCCATGGGGTTGGGTTTTGTTCTGTTGGGTTCCGTTGGGTTTGGTTCCATTGGGTTGGCTTGGGTTCCGTTGCATTCAGTTGAGTTTGGTTCCGTTGGGTTGGGTTTGGTTCTGTCGGGTTGGATTTGATTCTGTTGGGTTCTGTTGGGTTCCGTCAGGTTTTGTTGGGTTCCGTTGGGATTGGTTCTATTGGGTTGGGTTCGATTGCATTCAGTTGGTTTTGGTTCCGTTCAGTTGGGTTGGATTTGATTCTGTTGGATTCTGTTGGGTTCCGTCAGGTTCTGTTGGGTTCCGTTGGGATTGGTTCCATTGGGTTCCTTTGGGTTCCGTTTGGTTCCGTTCAGTTGGGTTGGGTTTGGTTCCATTGGGTTGGGTTTGGTTCCATTGCATTCCATTCAGTTGGATTTGGTTGGGTTTGGTTTGGTTCCGTTGGGTTGGGTTTGGTTCTGTTGGGTTGCGTTCCGTTGGGTTGGGTTCCATTGGGTTCCGTTTAGTTGGGTTGGGTTTGGTTCCATTGGTTTGGGTTGGATTTGGTTCCATTGGGTTGGGTTGGGTTTGGTTCCATTGGGTTGGGTTGGGTTTGGTTCCATTGGGTTGGGTTGGATTTGGTTCCGTTGGGTTGGGTTGGATTTGGTTCCGTTGGGTTGGATTTGGTTCCGTTGGGTTGGGTTGGATTTGGTTCCGTTGGGTTGGGTTGGGTTTGGTTCCGTTGGGTTGGGTTGGATTTGGTTCCGTTGGGTTGGGTTGGGTTTGGTTCCGTTGGGTTGGGTTGGGTTTCGTTGGGTTGGGTTTGGTTCCGTTGGGTTGGGTTGGGTTTGGTTCCGTTGGGTTGGGTTGGATTTGGTTCCGTTGGGTTGGGTTTGGTTTCGTTGGGTTGGGTTGGGTTTGGTTCCGTTGGGTTGGGTTGGGTTTGGTTCCATTGGGTTGGGTTGGATTTGGTTCCATTGGGTTGGGTTGGATTTGGTTCCGTTGGGTTGGGTTTGGAGGCGTTGTGTTCCATTGGGTTGGGTTGGGTTCCATTGCATTCGGTTGGGTTTGGTTCTGTTTGGTTTGGTTCCATTGGGTTGGATTTGGTTCTGTTGTGTTCCATTGGGTTGGATTGGGTTCCGTTGGGTTTGGTTCCGTTGGCTTGAGTTCCATTGGATTCCGTTGGGTTTTGTTCTGTTGGGTTTGGTTTGGTTTGGTTCCATTGGGTTGGGTTTTGTTCTGTTGGGTTCCGTTGGGTTGGCTTGGGTTCCATTGCATTCAGTTGAGTTTGGTTCCGTTGGGTTGGGTTTGGTTCTGTTGCGTTCTGTTGGGTTGGGTTTGGCTTTGTTGCGTTCCATTGGGTTGAGTTTGGTTCTGTTGGCTTCCGTTGGGTTCGTTCTGTTGTGTTCCGTTGGGTTTGATTCCATTGAATTGGGTTCAATTGCATTCATTTGGGTCGGGTTCCGTTCAGTTGGGTTGGGTTCTGTTCAGTTGGGTTGGGTTCTGTTGGGTTCTGTTGGGTTGGGTTTTCTTTGGGTTGGCTTGGGTTCCGTTGCATTCAGTTGAGTTT
Organism: Ammospiza maritima maritima; assembly: GCA_036010785.1. Taxonomy (NCBI): domain Eukaryota; kingdom Metazoa; phylum Chordata; class Aves; order Passeriformes; family Passerellidae; genus Ammospiza; species Ammospiza maritima. The sequence goes on from JAYKTQ010000374.1 coordinate 23,386, forward strand.
GATTCCGTTAGGTTGGGTTTGGTTCTGTTGCGTTCTGTTGGGTTGTGTTGGGTTCCATTGTGTAGGGTTGGGTTTGGTTCCGTTGGGTTGGGGTTGGTTCTATTGCATTCAGTTGGGTTTGGTTTGGTTTGGTTTGGTTCCATTGGGTTCCGTCGGTTTAGGTTCCATTGGGTTTGCTTCTGTTGGGTTCCATTGGGTTGGGTTTGGTTCCGTTGGGTTGGGTTTGGAGTTGCTTCTGTTGGGTTGGGTTTGGTTTTGTCGGGCTGGGTTGGATTTGGTTCTGTTGGGTTCGGTTCCCTTGGGTTCCCTTGGGTTCCGTTTAGTTGGGTTGGGTTTGGTTCCCTCGGGTTGGATTGGATTTGGTTCCGTTGGGTTGGGTTCAGGTTTCATTGGGTTCCGTTGGGTTCTCTTGGGTTCTGTTTGGTTGGGTTCTGTGGGGTTGGGTTGGGATGGGTTCGGTTGGGTTGGGTTCCATGGGTTCCATTGAGTTGGGTTGGGTTTGGTTCCCTTGGGTTGGATTGGATTTGGTTCCGTCGGGTTGGGTTCAGGTTTCATTGGGTTCCGTTGGGTTCTCTTGGGTTCTGTTTGGTTGGGTTCTGTGGGGTTGGGTTGGGATGGGTTCGGTTGGGTTGGGTTCCATGGGTTCCATTTAGTTGGGTTGGGTTTGGTTCCATTGGGTTGGATTGGATTTGGTTCCGTTGGGTTGGGTTCGGTTTCATTGGGTTCCGTTGGGTTCCATTGGGTTCTCTTGGGTTCTGTTTGGTTGGGTTCCGTTGGGTTGGGTTGGGATGGGTTCGGTTGGGTTGGGTTCCATGGGTTCCATTGAGTTGGGTTGGGTTTGGTTCCATTGCGTTCCATTGGGTTGTGTTTGGCTCTGTTGTGTTCCGTTGGTTTGGGCTTGGTTCCATTGGGTTCCATTGGGTGGGGTTTGGTTCTGTTGGGTTCCATCAAGTTGGGTTGGGTTTGGTTCTGTTGGGCTGCATTTGGTTCTGTTGGGTTGGGTTGGCTTTGATTCCATTGGGTTTGGTTTGGTTGGGTTGTTTTCAATTCTTTTTGGTTCTGTTCAGTTCCATTCAGTTCTGTTGGGTTCGGTTGGGTTGGGTTGGGTTGGGTTGGGTTGGGTTCTGTTCAATTCTCTTGCGTTGGGTTAGGTTGGGTTCTGTTGCGTTCTGTTCATTCCGTTGGGTTGGGGTCGCTTGGGTTTGGTTCCTTGGGTTGTGTTCTGTTGGGTTCAGTTGGGTTGGGTTGGGTTCGGTTGTTTTTAGTCCCATTGGGTTTAGTTCGGTTCCATCCAGTTCTGTTTGGCTCTGTTAGGTTGGGTTGGGTTCGGTTCCGTTGGGTTCTGTTGGGTTCGGTTGTTTTTAGTTCCGTTCAGTTCCGTTGGGTTCCTGTTGGGTTCTGTAGGGTTGGATTCAGTTCCTTTGGGTTGGGTTTGGTTTCGTTGGGTTCAGTTGGATTTGGTTCTGTTGGGTTGGGATTGGGTTTGGTTGCTTTCCGTTCTGTTTGGTGCTGTTGTGTTCTTGTTTGGTTCTGTTTGGGTTGGGGTGGGTTCCGTTTGATTAGGTTGGGTTGGGTTGGGTTCCGTTGGGTTCTCTTTGGTTCCGTTGGCTTCCATTGGGTTCGGTTCTGTTGAGTTGGGTTGGACTGAGTTGGATTTGGTTCCATTGGGTTGGGTTCCAGTGGGTTCTGTTGGGTTGGGTTCCATTGGGTTCCATTGGGTTTGGTTCTGTTGGGTTTGGTTCCATTGGGTTCCATTGGGTTGGGTTCCATTGGGTTCCATTGGGTTGGGTTCCATTGGGTTCCATTGGGTTCCATTGGGTTGGGTTCCGTTGGGTTCCATTGGGTTGGGTTCCATTGGGTTCCATTGGGTTTGGTTCCGTTGGGTTCCATTGGGTTGGGTTCCATTGGGTTCCATTGGGTTGGGTTTCATTGGGTTCCATTGGGTTGGGTTCCATTGGGTTCCATTGGGTTGGGTTCCATTGGGTTCCATTGGGTTGGGTTCCATTGGGTTCCATTGGGTTGGGTTCCTTTGGGTTCCATTGGGTTTGGTTCCATTGGGTTCTGTTGGGTTTGGTTCCATTGGGTTCTGTTGGGTTGGGTTCCATTGGGTTTGGTTCCATTGGGTTCTGTTGGGTTTGGTTCCATTGGGTTCTGTTGGGTTGGGTTCTGTTGGGTTTGGTTCCATTGGGTTCCATTGGGTTCTGTTGGGTTTGGTTCTGTTGTTTTCACTTGGGTGCAGTTGGGTTCAGTTCTGTTGGATTAGGTTGGTTTTGGTTCCGTTGGGTTCTCTTTGGTTGTTTTGGGTTCCGTTGGTTCCTGTTTGGTTCTGCTCAGTTCCGTTGGGTTCTGCTGGATTGTGTTGGGTTCAGTTTGGTTTGGTTCCGTTGTTTTCAGCTCTGTTCCATTCTGTTGGGTTCCTGTTGGGTTCTGCTTGGTTCTGCTGGGTTGGATTCAGTTCCGTTGGGTTGGGTTGGGTTGGGTTGGGTTTTGTTCAGTTCTGTTGGGTTGGACTGAGTCCTGTTGGGTTGAGTTGTGTTTGGTTCTGTTGGGTTGGGTTTCATTGGGTTCTTTTGGCTTCATTCCGTTGGGTTGGACTGAGTTGGGTTTGGTTCCATCGGGTTTGGTTCTGTTGGGTTCAGTTGGGTTTGGTTGGGTTGTTTTCAGTTGGGTTCTGTTCTGTTGGGTTGACTTTTGCTCCATTGGGTTCTGTTGGGTTGGGTTCTGTTGGGTTCACTTGGGTTGGGTTTGGTTCTGTTGGGTTCTGTTGGGTTTGGTTGTTTTCAGTTCTGTTCCGTTCTGTTGTGTTCCTGTTCGGTTCTGTTGGGTTGGATTCAGTTCCGTTGGGTTCTGTTGGGTTCTGTTGGGTTCTGTTGGGTTCAGTTGCATTGGGTTGGTTCCATTGGGTTCAGTTTGCTTGGGTTCTGTTGGGTTCTGTTGGGTTGGGTTTGGTTCCGTTGGGTTCAGTTGGGTTTGGATTTGTTCAGTTCCGGTGGATTCTGTTTGGTTCCATTGGGTTGGGTTCTGTTGGGTTGGGTTGGATTCAGTTGGGTTTGCTTCTGTTGGGTTCTGTTGGGTTGGGTTTGGTTCCGTTTGGTTTGGTTCCATTGGGTTCCATTGGATTGGGTTGGTTCCATTGGGTTCAGTTTGCTTGGGTTCTGTTGGGTTCTGTTGGGTTGGGTGTGGTTCCGTTGGGTTCAGTTGGGTTTGGATTTGTTAATTTCTGGTGGATTCTGTTTGGTTCCATTGGGTGGGGTTCTGTTGGGTTGGGTTGGATTCCGTTGGGTTTGGTTCTGTTGGGTTCAGTTGGGTTTGGTTGGGTTGTTTTCAGTCGGGTTCCGTTCTGTTGGGTTCCGTTCCATTGGGTTCTTTTTGGGTCCATTTTGTTCCACGGGGTTGGGTTCGGTTGCGTTTGGTTCCGTTGGGTTGGGTTGTTTTCAGTTTCGTTTGGTTCCCTTTGGTTCTGTTGGGTTCAGCTCCTTTGGGTTGGGTTTGGGTGCCTGGGTCTGATTCTGTTGGGTTCCATTGGGTTGGGTTTGGTTCTGTTGGGTTCTGTTGGACTTGATTGTTTGGCTCAGTTGGGTTTGGTTCCGTTGGGTTGGCTTTGGTTCTGTTTGGTTCCGTCGCGTTGGGTTGGGTTGGGTCTGGCTCCGTTTCATTCTCTTGGGTTTGGTTGGGTTTGGTTCTGCTGGGTTCCATTGGTTGGATTTTGTTCCATTGGGTTCGGTTGGGTTTGGTTCTGTTTAGTTCTGTTGGGTTGGGTTTGGTTCCACGTGGTTCCGTTGGATCCGTTTGGGTTAGGTTTGGTTCTGTTCACGTTTGTTGCGTTCCATCGGTTTAAGCTCCATTGGGTTTGGTTCCGTTGGGTTCCATTGAGTTGGGTTCTTTTGGGTTGGTTGGGTTCTGTTCTTTCTGTTGGGTTCTGTTGGGTTGGGTTCGGTTCCGTTGGGTTGGGTTCCATTGAGTTGGGTTGGGTTTGGTTCCGTTAGGTTGGGTTGGGTCAGTGGGGTTGGGTTTGGTTCTGTTGGATTCCGTTGGGTTCTGTTCATTCTGCTACTTTGGGCTGAGTTGGTTTGGTTCCGTTGGGTTCCATTGGGTTGGGTTCTGTTGGGTTCTGTTGGGTTTGGTTAGGTTCTGTTGGGTTGTGTTTAGTTCTGTTTGGTTTGGTTGTTTCCGGTTCCGTTCGGTTCCCTTGGGTTCCATTTGGTTCTGCTCGGTTCTGTTGGGTTGGGTTGGGTTTGGTTCCGTTGGGTTGGGTTGGGTTGAGTTTGGCTCCGCTTTGTTCTGTTGGGTTCTGTTGGGTTCACTTTGGACGTTTTCAGTTCCATTCGGTTCTGTTGGGTTCCGTTCAGTTTTGTTGGGTTGGATTGGCTTGGATTGGGTTTCATTTGGTTCCGTTGGGTTGGATTGGGTTGGGTTCTGTTGGGTTTGGTTCCGTTTGGTTCTGCTAGGTTGGGCTGGGTTTGGTTTCATTTGGTTGTGTTGGATTCTGTTGGGTTCCGTTGGGTTCAGTTGGGTTTGGTTCCATTTGGTTCCGTTGGGTTCTGTTGTGTTTGGTTTGGTTTTGTTTGGTTCCGTTTGGTTTTCTTGGGTTCGGTGAGGTTCTACTGGGTTCAGTTCTGTTGGGTTTGTTTCCGTTGTGTTGGGTTTGGTTCATTTTGGTTCCGTTGTGTTGGGTTTGGTTCTGTTGAGTTGGGTTTGGTTCCGTTGTGTTGGGTTTGGTTTTGTTGAGTTGGGTTTGGTTCCGTTGTGTTGGGTTTGGTTCTGTTGAGTTGGGTTTGGTTCCGTTGTGTTGGGTTTGGTTTTGTTGTGTTTGATTTGGTTCAGTTTGGTTCCGTTGTGTTGGGTTTGGTTCAGTTGTTTGGGTTTGGTTCAGTTTGGTTCTGTTGTGTCGGGTGTGGTTTTGTTGAGTTGGGTTTGGTTCAGTTGTTTGGGTTTGGTTCAGTTTGGTTCTGTTGTGTTGGGTGTGGTTCTGTTGAGTTGGGTTTGGTTCCGTTGAGTTGGGTTTGGTTCTGTTGAGTTGGGTTTGGTTCCGTTGAGTTGGGTTTGGTTCTGTTGAGTTGGTTGTGGTTCTGTTGAGTTGGGTTTGGTTCCATTGAGTTGGGTTTGGTTCTGTTGAGTTGGGTTTGGTTCCATTGAGTTGGGTGTGGTTTTGTTGAGTTGGGTTTGGTTCTGTTGAGTTGGGTTTGGTTTTGTTGAGTTGGGTTTGGTTCTGTTGAGTTGGGTTTGGTTCCGTTGAGTTGGGTTTGGTTCTGTTGAGTTGGTTGTGGTTCCGTTGAGTTGGGTTTGGTTCTGTTGAGTTGGGTTTGGTTCCGTTGAGTTGGGTTTGGTTTTGTTGAGTTGGGTTTGGTTCCGTTGAGTTGGGTTTGGTTCTGTTGAGTTGGGTTTGGTTCCGTTGAGTTGGGTTTGGTTCTGTTGAGTTGGGTTTGGTTCCGTTTGGTTCCTTTTGGCTCTCTTGGGTTGGGTTGTGTTTGGTGCCTTCCCCGTTGTTCCCTCAGTGCCGGTTCCTGGCGCTCCGGCTCTTCCCTTGGGCCAACCCAATGGGAACGGGAACGGGAACGGGAACGGGAATGGGAACGGGAACGGGAATGGGAACGGGGATGGGAACGGGAACGGGAACGGGAACGGGGACGGGGACGGGAATGGGAACGGGAATGGGAACAGGAACCGGAACGGGGACGGGAATGGGAACGGGAACGGGAATGGGAACAGGAACGGGAACAGCTCCGTGCTGGGAATGGGAATGGGAACGGCTCCGTGCTGGGAACAGGAACAGCTCTGTGCCGGGAATGGGAACGGGAACGGGAACGGGAATAGGAACGGGAATGGGAATGGGAACAGGAACAGCTCCATGCTGGGAACAGGAATGGGAATGGGAACGGGAACGGGAACGGGAATGGGAACGGGAATGGGAATGGGAACGGCTCTGTGCTGGGAATGGGAATGGGAATAGGAACGGGAACAGGAATGGGAATGGGAACAGGAACGGGAACAGCTCCGTGCCGGGAATGGGAATGGGAACGGGAATAGGAACGGGGACAGGAATGGGAATGGGAACGGGAACAGCTCCATGCTGGGAACGGGAACGGGGACGGGAACGGGAACGGGAACGGGAATGGGAAGGGGAACGGGAATAGGAAGGGGAACGGGAATGGGAATGGGAACGGGAATGGGAAGGGGAACGGGAATAGGAAGGGGAACGGGAATGGGAATGGGAACGGCTCTGTGCTGGGAATGGGAACGGGAATAGGAACGGGAACAGGAATGGGAATGGGAACAGGAACGGGAACAGCTCCGTGCCGGGAATGGGAATGGGAACGGCTCCGTGCTGGGAACAGGAACAGCTCTGTGCCGGGAATGGGAACGGGAATGGGAACGGGAATAGGAACGGGAATGGGAATGGGAACAGGAATGGGAATGGGAACGGGAACAGCTCCATGCTGGGAACGGGAACAGGGACGGGAACGGGAATGGGAAGGGGAACGGGAATGGGAATGGGAATGGGAACGGGAATGGGAATGGGAACGGGAATGGGAACGGGAATGGGAATGGGAACGGCTCTGTGCTGGGAATGGGAATGGGAACAGGAATAGGAACGGGAATGGGAACAGGAATGGGAATGGGAACAGGAACGGGAACAGCTCCGTGCCGGGAATGGAAATGGGAACGGCTCCGTCTTGGAAATGGGAACGGCTCCGTGCTGGGAACAGGAACAGCTCTGTGCCGGGAATGGGAACGGGAATGGGAACGGGAACAGCTCCGTGCTGGGAACAGGAATGGGAATGGGAACGGCTCCATATCAGGAATGGGAACGGCTCCGTGCTGGGAACAGGAACAGCTCTACACCGGGAATGGGAATGGGAATGGGAATGGGAATGGGAATGGGAACAGGACCGGTTCTGTGCTGAGAGTGGGAACGGGAACGGCTCAGTGCTGGGAACGGGAACGGGAACGGGAACGGGAACCAGAGCGGTTCCCTGCTGGGAACAGGGACAGTTCCGTGCTGGGAGTCCCAGATCCTTGGCAATATCAGGAATCCCAAATCCCCGGGAATCCCAAACCCTTTGGAATCCTGGGAATCTGAAATCCTTGGGAGTACTAGGAATCCCAAATCCCCAGGAACCCCAAATCCTTGGGAATCTGAAATCTTTGGGAATCCCGAATATCTGGGTACATTTGGAATCCTAAATCATTTTGAGTCCCCAGAATCCTGGGGAATCCCTAAACCCACGGGAATCTGAAGCCTGGGAATATTGGGAATCTCAAAGTCCTGAGAATCCAGGGAATCCTAAACCCCCGGGAACCTGAAATTCCTGGGAATCCTGGGAAGTGAAAATACCTTGGGAATATCAGAAATCCCAAATCTCTGGGAATTCAAAATGCCTGGGAATATTGGGAATCCTAAACCCCCGGGGACCTGAAATTCCTGGGAATCCTGGGTACTGAGAATACCTTGGGAATATCAGAAATCCCAAATCTCTGGGAATTCAAAATGCCTGGGAATATTGGGAATCCCAAATCCCCGAAAATCCCAGGAATCCGAAATCCATGGGAGTACTGGAAATCCCAAATCCCTGGGAATCCCAAATCCCTGGGAATCCCAAATCCCTGGGAATCCCAGGAACCCCAAACACCCAGGAATCCCCTCCCAGCTCCTCCTTTTCCCTGGGCAATCCCAAATTCCCAAGGAAATCCCTTTTCCCATTGTTTTACCCCAAATTCCCAAGGAAATCCTTTTCCCTGTGCAATCCCAAATTCCTGAGGAATTCCCTTTTCCCGTTGTTCCCCCCAAATTCCCAAGGAATTCCCTTTTCCCTGTGCTATCCCAAATTTCCTTTTCCTGTTGTTTTCCCCCAAATTCCTGAGGAAATCCCAAATTCCCTTTTCCCTGAGCAATCCCAAATTCCCGTTTCCCGTTGTTTCCCCCAAATTCCCTTTTCCCGTTGTTTCCCCAAATTCCCTTTTCCCGTTGTTTCCCCAAATTCCCTGGGCAATCCCAAATTCCCTTTTCCTGTTGTTTCTCCCAAATTCCCTTTTCCCATTGTTTTTCCTCAAATTCCCAAGGAAATCCCAAATTCCCTTTTCCCGTTGTTTCCCCCAAATTCCCTTTTCCCATTATTTCCCCCCAAATTCCCTTTTCCTGTTGTTTCCCCAAATTCCCTGGGCAATCCCAAATTCCCTTTTCTCATTGTTTTCCCCAGATTCCTGGGGAAATCCCAAATTACCCAAATTCCCTTTTCCCGTTGTTTTCCCCTAAATTCCCTTTTCCCGTTGTTTCTCCTCAAATTCCCGAGGAAATCCCAAATTCCCTTTTCCCGTTATTTCCCCCCAAATTCCCTTTTCCTGTTGTTTTCCCCAAATTCCCTGGGCAATCCCAAATTCCCTTTTCCTGTTGTTTTCCCCCAAATTCCCGAGGAAATCCTGAATTCCCCAAATTCCCTTTTCCCGTTGTTTTTCCCCCAATTCCCTGGGCAATCCCAAATTCCCTTTTCCCATTATTTCCCCCCAAATTCCCTCTGGTTTCCCGTTGTTCCCCAAATTCCCTTTGGTTTCCTGTTGTTCTTCCCAAATTCCTTTTGGTTTCCCGTTGTTCCCCCAATTCCCTCTGGTTTCCTGTTGTTCCCCCCCAATTCCCTCTGGTTTCCCGTTGTTCCCCCCCAATTCCCTCTGGTTTCCTGTCATTCCCCAAATTCCCTCTGGTTTCCCGTTGTTCCCCCCCGAATTCCCTCTGGTTTCCCGTTGTTCCCCCCACATTCCCTTTGGTTTCCCGTTGTTTCCCAAATTCCCTCTGGTTTCCCGTTGTTCCCCCCCGAATTCCCTCTGCTTTCCCGTTGTTCCCCCACATTCCCTTTGGTTTCCCGTTGTTCCCCCCAAATTCCCTTTGGTTTCCCGTTGTTTCCCAAATTCCCTCTGGTTTCCCGTTGTTCCCCAAATTCCCTTTGGTTTCCTGTTGTTCTTCCCAAATTCCCTTTGGTTTCCCGTTGTTCCCCAAATTCCCTCTGGTTTCCCGTTGTTCCCCCCCAATTCCCTCTGGTTTCCTGTCATTCCCCAAATTCCCTCTGGTTTCCCGTTGTTCCCCCCAAATTCCCTTTGGTTTCCCGTTGTTTCCCAAATTCCCTCTGGTTTCCCGTTGTTTCCCAAATTCCCTCTGGTTTCCCGTTGTTCCCCCCAAATTCCCTCTGGTTTCCCGTTGTTCCCCCAAATTCCCTCTGGTTTCCTGTTGTTCTTCCCAAATTCCCTTTGCTTTCCCGTTGTTCCCCCAAATTCCCTTTTCCTGTTGTTTTTCCCCAAATTCCTGGGCATTCCCAAATTCCCTTTTCCCATTATTTCCCCCCAAATTCCCTCTGGTTTCCCATTGTTCCCCAATTCCCTCTGGTTTCCCGTTCTTCCCCCAAATTCCCTTTGGTTTCCTGTTGTTCTTCTCAAATTCCCTTTGGTTTCCCGTTGTTCCCCCAAATTCCCTCTGGTTTCCCGTTGTTCCCCAAATTCCCTTTGGTTTCCTGTTGCTCCCCCAAATTCCCTCTGGTTTCCCGTTGTTCCCCCCAATTCCCTCTGGTTTCCCGTTGTTCCCCCAAATTCCCTCTGGTTTCCCGTTGTTCCCCCAATTCCCTCTGGTTTCCCGTTGTTCCCCAAATTCCCTCTGGTTTCCCGTTGTTCCCCAAATTCCCTTTTCCTGTTGTTTTTCCCCAAATTCCCTGGGCAATCCCAAATTCCCTTTTCCCATTATTTCCCCCCCAATTCCCTCTGCTTTCCCATTGTTCCCCCCCAATTCCCTCTGCTTTCCCGTTGTTCCCCCAAATTCCCTCTGGTTTCCCATTATTTCCCCCCAATTCCCTCTGGTTTCCCGTTGTTCCCCAAATTCCCTCTGGTTTCCCGTTGTTCCCCAAATTCCCTTTTCCTGTTGTTTTTCCCCAAATTCCCTGGGCAATCCCAAATTCCCTTTTCCCATTATTTCCCCCCCAATTCCCTCTGCTTTCCCATTGTTCCCCCCCAATTCCCTCTGCTTTCCCGTTGTTCCCCCAAATTCCCTCTGGTTTCCCATTATTTCCCCCCAATTCCCTCTGGTTTCCCGTTGTTCCCCCCAAATTCCCTTTGGTTTCCCGTTGTCCCCCAAATTCCCTCTGGTTTCCCATTGCTCCCCCAAATTCCCTTTTCCTGTTGTTTTTCCCCAAATTCCCTGGGCAATCCCAAATTCCCTCTGCTTTCCCGTCGTTCCCCAAATTCCCTCTGCTTTCCCGTTGTTCCCGTCCCCAGGAGCTCCGTAGGTGCCACCATGAGCGGCGTCGGGGACGGCGCCGGGGACGCCGCCGGCGCCGAGGGCCGCAAACGGAGAGCGTCCCCCTGCGAGCCCGCGCACAGGTACCCGCGGGGAAACCGACCCGGATTTGGGGCAAATCCGGGCAAGTTTGGGCAAAAATTCGGGGAAAAACTGGGGAAAGTTCTGAGGAAATACGGGGAAAAAATCGGGAGGAAATTCGGGGAAAATTCAGGGGAATTTTGGGAAAAAAAAGGAGAAAAAAATTGGAAATATCGGGGGAAATTTGGGAGAAAATCAGGAGAAAATTGGGGGAAATATTTGGGAGAGAAATTGGGAAAAAGAGGGGAAAATTCAGGGGAAAGTTCAGGGGAACATTCAGGGGAAAATTTGGAAAACGTTAAGGGAAATTCAGGGGGAAAAACATTGGGGAAAATTCAAGGAAAAATCAGGTAAAAATGCATGGGAAATTTAGGAAAAAATTAGGAAAAAATCCAGGGGAAATTTAATACAAATATGGGAAATTTGGGGAAAATTGGGGGAAATCTGGGAAAATTTCAGGGGAAGGCTAGGGGGAAAATCGGGGAAAAGCTGCGGAAAATTCTTAGGAAATATGGGGAAAAAATTGGGAAAATACAGAGAGAAAATCAGGAAAAACGCGGGGGAAATTCTTGGAAGAATTAGGAAAAAATTGGGGAAAAATTGAGGGGAAAAATTCAGGGGCAATTTGGAGAAAAATTGTGGAAAATTTGGGGAAAATCAAGAAAAATTCGGAGGAAGTTCGGGGGAAAATTCAGGGGAAATTTGGGAAAATTATGGGAAACCTGGGAAAAAATTGAGAAAAAAATCAGGTGAAATTTGGGGAAGAAATGGGGAAAATTCAGGGAAAATTAGGGAAAACTGGGGAAATTTGGAAAAAATTGGGAAAACATAATGAAAAATTTGGGAGGACCGTGGGGGAAATTTGGGAAAAAATTGGGAAAAAATCAGGGGACAATTGGGGAAAATCTGGGGAAAATCCAGGGGAAATTTGGGAAAAATCTGAAAATAATTGAGAAAAATTCTGGGGAAATCTTGGGAAAATTCAGGGAAAATTTGTGAAAAACGGGGGAACATTCAAGGAAAAGTAGGGAAAATTTTGAGAAAAATATCGGGAAAAGTCAGGACAAAATCACAGAAAAAATGGGGAATTCAGGAAAAAATTGGGGAAAAACATTAAAGAAATTGGGAAAAAATGAGGAAAAATTGGGAATAGTGGGGAAATTTGGGGAAAGGAGATAAAATATGAATTATTTTATTTTTGACAGCTCAGAGGAGCGGCGCTGCCTGGCCAAGCTGCTCTGAACGGGGAAATATTTGGGATAAAGAATTAAATTATGAATAAATCATGAAGTATTTTTAATTATTTTTATTTTGGCAGCGTGGATAAGCGGCGCCGCGAGCAGGAGCAGCGCTACCTGGCCGAGCTGCTGTGAATGGGGGAACAAAGAAACAAAACATCAATTATTTTGGATTATTTTAAATTATTTTTATTTTGACAGCTCGGAAAAGCGGCGCCGGGAGCAGGAGCAGCGCTGCCTGGCCGAGCTGCTGTGAATGGGGGAATAAAGAAATAAAAGATGAATTATTTATGATTATTTTTAATTATTTTTATTTTGCAGCGTGGATAAGCGGCGCCGGGAGCAGGAGCAGCGCTGCCTGGCCGAGCTGCTGTGAATGGGGGAATATTTGGGATAAAGAATTAAATTATGAATAAATCATGAATTATTGATGAATTATTTTTATTTTGCAGCGTGGACAAGCGGCGCCGCGAGCAGGAGCAGCGCTACCTGGCCGAGCTGCTGTGAATGGGGGAATATTTGGGATAAATAAGTAAAAGATGAATTATTTATGATTATTTTTAATTATTTTTATTTTTTTCAGCGTGGACAAGCGGCGCCGCGAGCAGGAGCAGCGCTACCTGGCCGAGCTGCTGTGAATGGGGGAATATTTGGGATAAAGAATTAAATTATGAATAAATCATGAATTATTGATGAATTATTTTTATTTTGCAGCGTGGACAAGCGGCGCCGCGAGCAGGAGCAGCGCTGCCTGGCCGAGCTGCTGTGAATGGGGGAATATTTGGGATAAATAAGTAAAAGATGAATTATTTATGATTATTTTTAATTATTTTTATTTTTCAGCGTGGACAAGCGGCGCCGCGAGCAGGAGCAGCGCTGCCTGGCCGAGCTGCTGTGAATGGGGGAATATTTGGGATAAATAAGTAAAAGATGAATTATTTATGATTATTTTTAATTATTTTTATTTTTCAGCGTGGACAAGCGGCGCCGCGAGCAGGAGCAGCGCTACCTGGCCGAGCTGGCCGAGCTGCTCTCGGCCAACCTGGGCGAGCTCGACTCGCTCGGGGGCAAACCCGAGCAGGGGCACATCCTGAAAAAAACCGTGGACCAGATCCAGCAGATCAAGCGCCTCGAGCAGGGTGGGGAAATTGGGGGAATGGCGGGAAAATGTTGGGAAAATGTTGGGAAAAATTTGGGAAAAAATTGGGAAAAAATGGATGAAAATTTGGGAAAAATTTGGGAAAAAAATGGATGAAAATTGGGGGAAAATGGAGGAAAACGTGGGGAAATACAGGGAAAAGTTGAAGGAAATTGGGGGGTATTTGGGGAAGATTCAGGAAAGTTTGGGTGAAAATGGGGAGAAAATGTAGGGAAAAATTGGGAAAAAAAAGGGAAAATGGGGAGAAGATTTGTGGGAAAAATGTGAGAAATTTGGAAAAAATTGGGGGGAAAATTTGGGGAAAATCAGGGATAAAGGGGTGGGAAATTTGGGGAAATTCAGGAAAAATTGGGAAAAAGTTGGGGGGAATTTGGGGAAAAACTGAGGGAAATGTAGAGAAAATTCAGGGAAAAATGGGTGAAAAATTGGGCGAAAAGGGGAAAATTTGGGGGAAATACAGGGGGAATGTCGGGGACTTGTGGGGAAAATTTGGGAAAAATTTGGCACATCCTGAAAAAAAAAACGTGGACCAGATCCAGCAGATCAAGTGCCTCGAGCAGGGTGGGAAAATTGGGGGAATGGGGGGAAATGTGGGGGGAAATGTTGGGAAAAAATTGGGAAAAAATGGATGAAAATTTGGGAAAAATTTGGGAAAAAAAATGGATGAAAATTGGGGGAAAACGGAGGAAAATGTGGGGAAATACAGGGAAAAATTGAAGGAAATTGGGGGGTATTTGGGGAAGATTCAGGAAAGTTTGGGTGAAAATGGGGAGAAAATGTAGGGAAAAAAAAGGGAAAATGGGGAGAAAATTTGAGGGAAAAATGTGGGAAATTTGGAAAAAATGGGGGGGAAAATTTGGGGAAAATCAGGGATAAAGGGGTGGGAAATTTGGGGAAATTCAGGAAAAATTGGGAAAAAGTTGGGGGGAATTTGGGAAAGAAACTGAGGAAAATGTAGAGAAAATTCAGGGAAAAATGGGTGAAAAATTGGGCGAAAAGGGGAAAATTTGGGGGAAATACAGGGGGAATGTCGGGGACTTGTGGGGAAATTTGGGAAAAATTTGGCACATCCTGAAAAAAAAACGTGGACCAGATCCAGCAGATCAAGTGCCTCGAGCAGGGTGGGAAAAGTGGGGGAATGGGGGGAAAATGTTGGGAAAATGTGGGAAAATGTGGGGGAAAAGTTGGGAAAAATTTGGGAAAAAATGGATGAAAATTTGGGAAAAATTTGGGAAATAAATGGATGAAAATTGGGGGAAATGGAGGAAAATGTGGGGGAACATTTGGGGAAATATTGGGAAATACAGGGGAAAATTGGGGGAAAATTTGGGGGGAATCGGGGAAATAGAGGGAAAGTTTGGGGGGAAATTTGGGGAAATACAGGGGAAGCTTGGGAAAAGCGCAGGGAATAATCAGGGAAAATTGAGGATAATTTGGGGTGAATTCAGGGAAATTTGGGGGAAAAACGGAGGAGAATTTGGGGAAAGTTTCGGTGAAGTTTGGGGGAATATTGGGGAAAATTGAGGAAGAGTCGTGGGGAACATTCAGGGCAAATTTGGATGAAGCTTAGGAAAAAATCAGGAAAAATTGGAGTATAATCTAAAAAAACTGGGGGGGGGGATGGGGAAAAAATTGTGAAAAATTCAGAGAAAACCTTAAAAAAAGTGGGAAAAAATCAGGGAGAAATTCAGGAAAATATTGGGCGATATCAGGGAAAAGATTGGGAGAAATCCGGGGAAAATGTGGGTAAAAAAAGGGAAAAATCAGGGCAACATTTGGGGAAAACCCAGGGAAAAGTTGGGGGAAGTTTAGGGAAAAATTTGGGAGAAATGCAAGAATAAATCAGGGATAATTTGGGGAAAAATCATGAAAAATTCCGGGAAGACTGGGAAAAAATTGGGGGAAAAAATTTGTGAAAAAGTCATGAAAAATGTGGGGGAAATTTGGGAATATTTTGGGGAAAGTTCATGCGGAATTTTGTGAGAAATTCAGGACATTTCAGGGAAAATTCAGGAAAAATTTGGGGGCAAATTGGAAAAATCAGGAGAAAGTGGGAAAAATTTGGGAAAAATTGAGAAGAATTGGGGGAAAATGAGGGGAAATTTGGGGGAAATTTGTGCAAAAGTTGGAGAGAATTGGGGGAAATTTGTCAAAACCAAGAGAAATACAGGACAAAACCAGAGAAAAAAATCAGGAAAAATGTGGGGGACAATTGGAAGAAAATTTGGAGAAATTTTGGGGGGGAAATTTGGGAAAAAATTGGAGGGAAAAGTTGGGGAAAATTTGCAAAAAAAAGGGAAAATTTAGAGGAAAATTTGGGGAAAATGGGGGAGAAGTTTTGGGGAAAATTCAAAGAAAAATTCAGGGAAAATTTGGGGGGAAATGCGTGGGAAAATTCATGGAAAAATCAGGAAAAAATCTGGGAAAGTAGCAGAAAAAATCTGGATAAAACAGGCAAAATTTATTGTAAATAACGGGGAAAATTTTTTGGAAATATTGACTCCAATCTCCAGATTCATCTGCCCAAAGAGCAAAAAAAAAATCCAGAATTAAACTCCAGAAAAGTAAAAAGAAAAAATTTGATTTTCCCCACAAAATTGGTGTCGAAAAACTGCAAATTTCCATTTTTTTCAGCTTTTTCCTAGGGGAAAAAAACCCCAAATTGGATATTTTACATGGATTTGGGTGTAAAAAATGGAAGATTCCCATTTTTTGGGTTTATTTTTGCAGAGAAAACGCCGGATGACGACGTGCAGAAATCCGACATCTCCTCCAGCAGCCAGGGCGTCATCGAGAAGGAGTCGCTGGGGCCGCTCCTGCTCGAGGTGGGGTCGGAATTCCCGGAAAAATCCGGAATGGGGACGGGGAAAACGGGAATGAGCAAAATCTGGGGCTGTGGGGGGTTTAATCCGAGATTTTGGGGAGTTTAATCCCAGGTTCGATGTCATTTTGGGGCTTTAATCCCACAATTTTAGAATTTGGATTTTGGGATTGGGGCCGCTCCTGCTCGAGGTGGGATCGGAATTCCTGGAAAAATCCGGAATGGGGACGGGGAAAACGGGAATGAGGAAAATCTGGGGGTGTGGGGGGTTTAATCCGAGATTTTGGGGGCTTTAATCCGGGGTTTTTGTGGGGTTTGGGGTTTAATCCCAGGTTTTGTGGGGTTTTGGGGGTTTAATCCCACAATTTTAGAATTTGGATTTTGGGATTTGGGGCCGCTCCTGCTCGAGGTGGGATCGGAATTCCCAGAAAAATCTGGAATGGGGACGGGGAAAACGGGAATGAGCAAAATCTGGGGGTGTGGGGGGTTTAATCCGAGATTTTGGGGGCTTTAATCCCAGGTTTTGGGGGGTTTTGGGGGTTTAATCCCAGATTTTGTGGGGTTTGGGGTTTAATCCCAGGTTTTGTGGGGTTTTGGGGTTTAATCCCGGGTTTATAGAATTTGGATTTTGGGATTGGGGCCGCTCCTGCTCGAGGTGGGATCGGAATTCCGGGGAAAATCCGGAATGGGGACGGGGAAAATGGAATGAGGAAAATCTGGGGGTGTGGGGGGTTTAATCCGAGATTTTGGGGGCTTTAATCCGGGGTTTTTGTGGGGTTTTGGGGGTTTAATCCCAGGTTTTGGGGGGTTTTGGGGGTTTAATCCCACAATTTTAGAATTTGGATTTTGGGATTGGGGCCACTCCTGCTCGAGGTGGGATCGGAATTCCCGGAAAAATCCGGAATGGGGACGGGGAAAACGGGAATGGCTCAAATTTGGGGGTGTGGGGGCGTTTAATCCGGGGTTTTTGTGGGGTTTTGGGGTTTAATCCCAGGTTTTGTGGGGTTTGGGGTTTAATCCCGGGTTTATAGAATTTGGATTTTGGGATTTGGGCCGCTCCTGCTCGAGGTGGGATCGGAATTCCCAGAAAAATCCGGAATGGGGACGGGGAAAACGGGAATGGCTCAAATTTGGGGGTGTGGGGGCGTTTAATCCGGGGTTTTTGTGGGGTTTTGGGGTTTAATCCCAGGTTTTGTGGGGTTTGGGGGTTTAATCCCGGGTTTATAGAATTTGGATTTTGGGATTTGGGCCGCTCCTGCTTGAGGTGGGGTCGGAATTCCCGGAAAAATCCGGAATGGGGACGGGGCAAACGGGAATGAGCAAAATCTGGGGGTGTGGGGGGTTTAATCCTGGGGTTTGGGGTTTAATCCCAGGTTTTGGGGGGTTTTGGGGGTTTAATCCCAGGTTTTGGGGGGTTTTGGGGGTTTAATCCCACAATTTTAGAATTTGGATTTTGGGATTTGGGCCGCTCCTGCTCGAGGTGGGGTCGGAATTCCAGGAAAAATCCGGAATGGGGACGGGGAAAACGAGAATGGCTCAAATTTGGGGGTTTGGGGGTTTAATCCGAGATTTTGGGGGCTTTAATCCCAGGTTTTGTGGGGTTTTGGGTTTTAATCCCAGGTTTTGTGGGGTTTTGGGGGTTAAATCCCAGGTTTTGTGGGATTTTGGGGTTTAATCTGTGATTTTTGTGGGATTTTGGGGTTTAATCCCAGATTTTGTGGGGTTTTGGGGTTTAATCCCAGGTTTTGTGGGGTTTTGGGGTTTTAATCCGGGGTTTTTGTGGGGTTTTGGGGTTTAATCGCAGGTTTTGATGTCGTTTTGGGGCTTAATCCCGGGTTTATAGAATTTGGATTTTGGGATTGGGGCCGCTCCTGCTCAAGGTGGGATCGGAATTCCGGGAAAAATCCGGAAGGGGGACGGGGAAAACGGGAATGGCTCAAATTTGGGGGTGTGGGGGCGTTTAATCCGGGGTTTTTGTGGGGTTTTGGGGTTTAATCCCAGGTTTTGTGGGGTTTGGGGGTTTAATCCCGGGTTTATAGAATTTGGATTTTGGGATTTGGGCCGCTCCTGCTCAGGTGGGATCGGAATTCCCGGAAAAATCCGGAATGGGGACGGGGAAAACGGAATGAGGAAAATCTGGGGGTGTGGGGTTTTAATCCGAGATTTTGGGGGCTTTAATCCCAGGTTTTAGTGGGGTTTTGGGGGTTTAATCCCAGGTTTGGTGGGGTTTTGGGGGTTTAATCCCAGGTTTTGGGGGGTTTTGGGGGTTTAATCCCACAATTTTAGAATTTGGATTTTGGGATTTGGGGCCGCTCCTGCTCGAAGTGCGATCGGAATTCCAGGAAAAATCCGGAATGGGGACGGGGAAAACGGGAATGGCTCAAATTTGGGGGTGTGGGGGGTTTAATCCTGGGGTTTGGGGGGTTAAATCCGGGGTTTTTGTGGGGTTTGGGTTTTAATCCCAGGTTTTGTGGGGTTTGGGGTTTAATCCCAGGTTTTGTGGGGTTTTGGGCTTTAATCCCGGGTTTATAGAATTTGGATTTTGGGATTGGGGCCGCTCCTGCTCGAGGTGGGATCGGAATTCCAGGAAAAATCCGGAATGGGGACGGGGAAAATGGGAACGGCTCAAATTTGGGGGTTTGGGGGGTTTGGTCCCAGGTTTTGTGGGGTTTTGGGGTTTAATCCCGGGTTTTATGGGGTTTTGGGGATATAATCCAAGATTTTTATGGGGTTTTAATCCCAGGTTTTTATGTGGTTTGGGGGCTTTCATCCCAGGTTTTAGGATTTGCATTTTAGGATTTAGGGCTTTAATTTCGGGTTTTTGTGGGGTTTTGGGGTCTTAATCCCGGGGTTTATGGTGTTTTGGGGCCTTTAATCCTGGGGTTTTATGGGGTTTTAATCCCGGGTTTTTGTGTAGTTTTGGGGCTTTAATCCTGGGCTTTAGAGTTTGGATTTGGGGCTTTAATTCCAGGTTTTAGGGTTTGGATTTTGGGATTTGGGGTTTTAATCCTGGGTTTTGGGGTTGTAATCCAAGATTTTTATGGGACTTTATTCCCAGGGTGTTTGGGGGTTTCAATCCTGGATTTTTATGGAGTTTGGGGGTTTCAATCCCAGGTTTTAGGGTTTGGACTTTGGGATTTGGGGCTTTAATCCCAGGCTTTTATGGGGTTTTGATCCCAGGCTTCTTTGGGGTTTGGTGTCTTTAATCCCAGGCTTTTATGGGATTTTAATCCCAGGTTTTTATGGAATTTGGGGGCATTAATCCCCGGTTTTAGGATTTGGATTTTAGGATCGGGGTTTTAATCCCGGGTTTTAGGGTGTGGGTTTTTGGATTTGGGGCTTTAATCCAGTTTTGGGGCTTTAATCCCAGGTTTTTGTGGGGATAGAATCCAAGATTTGTATGGGGTTTTTATCCCAGGTTTTTGTGGAGTTTTGGGCATTTCATCCCAGGTTTTTATGGGGTTTGGGGGTTTTAATCCTGGATTTTTGGGTTGGAATGTCGGTGTTTGGGGCATTACTCCTGGGTTCTGGGGTTTTAGTGCCGGGTTTTAGGGTTTGGATTTGGGGATTTGGGGCTTTAATCCCGGGTTTTAGGGTTTGGATTTTGGGATTTGGGGTTTTAATCCTGGGTTTTGGGGTTGTAATCCAAGATTTTTATGGGACTTTATTCCCAGGGTGTTTGGGGGTTTCAATCCTGGATTTTTATGGAGTTTGGGGGTTTCAATCCCAGGTTTTAGGGTTTGGACTTTGGGATTTGGGGCTTTAATCCGCGGCTTTTATGGGGTTTTGATCCCAGGCTTCTTTGGGGTTTGGTGTCTTTAATCCCAGGCTTTTATGGGATTTTAATCCCAGGTTTTTATGGGATTTGGGGGCATTAATCCCTGGTTTTAGGATTTCGATTTTAGGATTGGGGTTTTAATCCCAGGTTTTAGGATGTGGATTTTGGGATTTGGGGCTTTAATCCAGTTTTGGGGGTTTAATCCCAGGTTTTTATGGGGTTTGGGGAGGTTAATCCCAGGTTTTTCTGTAGTTTTGGGGGTTTTAATCCCGGGTTTTTGTGGGTTTGGGGGCTTTAATCCCAGGTTTTTCTGTAGTTTTGGGGGCTTTAATCCTGAGTTTTAGGGTTTGGATTTTGGGATTTGGGGCTTTATCCCAGGTTTTTATGGGGTTTGGGGGTTTTATTCCCAGGTTTTAGGGTTTGGATTTTGGGATTCGGGGCTTTAACCCCGGGTTTTTATGGGGTTTAGGGTTTTATTCCCAGGTTTTAGGATTTGGATTTTGGGATTCGTGGCTTTAATCCCAGGTTTTTATGGGGTTTGGGGGTTTTATTCCCAGGTTTCAGGGTTTGGATTTTGGGATTTGGGGCTTTAACCCCGGGTTTTTATGGGTTTTGGGGTTTTAATCCCAGGTTTTTATGGGGCTTTAATCCCACATGTTTATGTAGTTTTGGGGTTTTAATGCTGGGTTTTAGAATTTGGATTTTGGGATTTGGGGCTTTAACCCCAGGTTCTTATGGGGTTTGGGGGTTTTATTCCCAGGTTTTAGGGTTTGGATTTTGGGATTTGGGGCTTTAACCCCGGGTTTTTATGGGGTTTAGGGTTTTAATCCCAGGTTTTTATGGGGCTTTAATCCCACATGTTTATGTAGTTTTGGGGTTTTAATGCTGGGTTTTAGAATTTGGGTTTTGGGATTTGGGGCTTTAATCCCAGGTTCTTATGGGGTTTGGGGATTTTATTCCCTGGTTTTAGGGTTTGGATTTTGGGATTCGTGGCTTTAATCCCGGGTTTTTATGGGGTTTAGGGTTTTATTCCCAGGTTTTAGGGTTTGGATTTTGGGATTCGTGGCTTTAACCCCGGGTTTTTATGGGGTTTAGGGTTTTATTCCCAGGTTTCAGGGTTTGGATTTTGGGATTTGGGGCTTTAACCCAGGGTTTTTATGGGGTTTAGGGTTTTAATCCCAGGTTTTTATGGGGCTTTAATCCCACATGTTTATGTAGTTTTGGGGTTTTAATGCTGGGTTTCAGAATTTGGATTTTGGGATTCGGGGCTTTAATCCCAGGTTTTTATGGGGTTTGGGGGTTTTATTCCCAGGTTTTATGGTTTGGATTTGGAGATTTGGGGCTTTAACCCCGGGTTTTTATGGGGTTTGGGGGTTTTATTCCCAGGTTTTAGGGTTTGGATTTTGGGATTTGGGGCTTTAACCCCGGGTTTTTATGGGGTTTGGGGGTTTTATTCCCAGGTTTTAGGATTTGGATTTTGGGATTCGGGGCTTTAATCCCGGGTTTTTATGGGGTTTGGGGGTTTTATTCCCAGGTTTTAGGGTTTGGATTTTGGGATTCGGGGCTTTAATCCCGGGTTTTTATGGGGTTTGGGGGTTTTATTACTGAGTTTTAGGGTTTGGATTTTGGGATTCGGGACTTTAACCCTGGGTTTTTATGGGGTTTAGGGTTTTAATCCCAGGTTTTTATGGGGCTTTAATCCCACATGTTTATATAGTTTTGGGGTTTTAATGCTGGGTTTTAGGGTTTGGACTTTGGGATTTGAGGCTTTAATCCCCGGTTTTTATGGGGTCTGGGGGCTTTAATTGGGGCTGTGGTTAGGATTAGGACCAAGACTTGGATCAGGATCAGGATCAGGGTCAGGATCAGGGTGTGGAATAGGAATGGCGTTTATTTGGGATTAGGACCAGGATTGGGATCAGGATCGGGATCTGGGCTGGGAGTGTGAATTCCTGCGGAAAATTTGGAATGGGGAGGGGGAAAATGGGAATGAGCCACATCCGGGGGTTTGAGGGGGTTTAATCCCAGGTTTTTATGGGGTTTGGTTTGGGAGCTTTGATCCCGAGTCTTAGGCTTTGGATTTTGTGGATTTAATCCCAGATTTTAGGGATTAGATTTTGGGATTTGGGGTTTCAGTCGCAAGTTTTTTACGGGGTTGGAGTGGAAGGGAGATTTTCCAGGAGCTGGGAGGTCCAAAGGAAAAGGGGTTGGGATTGGGACTAGGATTAGGGTTGGGATTAGGATCAGGACCAGGACTAGGAAAAACCAAAGTGGACCTTGGGGCCCGAGTGGAATCCTCAAATCCGGAGACTCAAATCCAGGAATGATCAAGGTGGATCTTGGATCCCAAGTGGAGTCCTGGAATTCCCAGAGTGGGAATCCAGCCGAACTTGCCCAGAACCTTCTCCACACTGGAGACCTCACCCCGTTTTCCATGGAATGTTCTCCACGCTCAAGGAGCCAAACCCATGGGAATCCTTTGGAATGGCCAAGGTGGATCTTGGATCCCAACTGGAATCTCGGGATTCCAGGAAAAGTCAAGGGGGCTCTTTGAACCCAGTTGGAATCCTGGGATTTGAGGACCCGAATCTTTGTTCCCACCTGGATTCCTGGGGTCTGAGGACTCAAATCCAGGAATGGCCAAGGTGGATCTTGGATCCCGGCTGGAACCCTGCAGTTCCCAGAGCAGGAACCCAGCCAAGCTTTGAGGGAACCTTCTCCACACTCAAGGAGCCAAACCCATGGGAATCCTTTGGAACGGCCAAGGTGGATCTTGGATCCCAACTGGAATCCTGGAGTTCCCAGAGTGGGAATCCAACCACACCTTCACGGAACGCTGTCGGCGCTCAGGATCCCACCCAGTTTTTCATGGAACGTTCTCCACACTCAAAGACCCAAATCCATTGGAATAACCGGGGTGGATCTTGGATCCCAGCTGGAATCCTGGAATTCCCAGAGCGGGAGTCCAGCCAAGCTTTGAGAGAACTTTCTTCTCACTCACGGACTCAGATCCATGGGAATCCATGGGAATGACCAGGGTGGATCTTGGATCCCAACTGGAATTTTGGGATTTGAGGACCCAAATCTTTGATCCCAGCTGGAATCCTGGAATTCCCAGAGCAGGAGACCAGCCAAGCTTTGAGGGAACCTTCTCCACACTCAGGGACCCAAATCCATGGGAATGACCAAGGTGGATCTTGGATCCCAGCTGGAATCTTGGGATTCCAGGAGAAAACAAGGTGAGCCTTTGATCCCACTTGGAATTTTGGGATTTGAGAACCAAAACCTTGGATGCTGGCTGGAATCCGGGAATTCCCAGAGCAGGAACCCAGCCAAACTTTGCCAGGACCTTCTCCACACTCAAGGACCCGAATCCATGGGAATGACCAGGGTGGATCTTGGATCCCAACTGGAATTTTGGGATTTGAGGACCCAAATCTTTGATCCCAGCTGGAATCCTGGAATTCCCAGAGCGGGAGACCAGCCAAGCTTTGAGGGAACCTTCTCCACACTCAGGGACCCAAATCCATGGGAATGACCAAGGTGGATCTTGGATCCCAGCTGGAATCTTGGGATTCCAGGAGAAAACAAGGTGAGCCTTTGATCCCACTTGGAATTTTGGGATTTGAGAACCAAAACCTTGGATGCTGGCTGGAATCCGGGAATTCCCAGAGCAGGAGCCCAGCCAAACATTGAGGGAACCTTCTCCACACTCAAGGACCCGAATCCATGGGAATGACCAAGGTGGATCTTGGATCCCAACTGGAATTTTGGGATTTGAGGACCCAAATCTTTGATCCCAGCTGGAATCCTGGAATTCCCAGAGCGGGAGACCAGCCAAGCTTTGAGGGAACCTTCTCCACACTCAGGGACCCAAATCCATGGGAATGACCAAGGTGGATCTTGGATCCCAACTGGAATTTTGGGATTTGAGGACCCAAATCTTTGATCCCAGATGGAATCCTGGAATTCCCAGAGCAGGAACCCAGCCAAACTTTGAGGGAACCTTCTCCACACTCAAGGACCCGAATCCATGGGAATGACCAAGGTGGATCTTGG
This sequence comes from Ammospiza maritima maritima, assembly GCA_036010785.1. NCBI lineage: Eukaryota > Metazoa > Chordata > Aves > Passeriformes > Passerellidae > Ammospiza > Ammospiza maritima. Next base: position 46,795 of record JAYKTQ010000374.1, read on the forward strand.
ATCCCAACTGGAATTTTGGGATTTGAGGACCCAAATCTTTGATCCCAGATGGAATCCTGGAATTCCCAGAACGGAGCTCCAATGAAGCTTTGAAGGAACCTTCTCTACGGTCCAGACTCCACCCAGTTTCCCGTGGAATTTTCTCCGCGCTCAAGATCCCACCGAGTTTTCCGTGGAATCTCCTCCCTGCTCTGGGAGCACCCTCTGGAATTTCATTCTCCTCCCCTGCCGTGATCCCCTCTGGGATTCCCTTCCCACTCCAGGCCCTGGGCGGGTTCTTTTCCGAGGTGAACGGCGAGGGCCGGGTGGCGTTCACGGCGGAGAACGTGACGGGATATTTGCGACAAAACCTTGGAGTTCTTTCCCATTTTCGTGATATTGGAGATAAAACCTTGGGATTTTTTTCCATTTCTGTGCTATTTTTGACAAAATCTTTGAATCGTTTCCCTCCTCCCAGGCCCTGGACGGGTTTTCCTTCGTGGTGAACCGCGAGGGGCGCATCGTGTTCGTGTCGGAGAACGCGACGGGATATTTGGGATAAAACCTTGGAATTATTTCCGATTTTTGAGATATTTTTGATAAAACCTTGGAATTTTTTCATGTTTTTTCCTCATTCCAGGCCCTGGACGGGTTTTTCTTCGTGGTGAACCACGAGAGGCGCATCGTGTTCGTGTCGGAGAACGCGATGGGATATTTCGGATAAAACCTTGGAATTATTTCTGATTTTTGAGATATTTTTGATAAAACCCTGGAATTTTTTCCTGTTTTTTCCTCATTCCAGGCCCTGGACGGGTTCTTTTTCATGGTGAACCGCGAGGGGCGCATCGTGTTCGTGTCGGAGAACGCGATGGGATATTTGGGATAAAACCTTGGAATTATTTCCGATTTTTGAGATATTTTGGATAAAACCTTGGAATTCTTTCCCATTTTTGGGGTATTCAGGATAAAACTCTGGAATTCTTTCCTGTGCAAGCCCTGGGTTTTTCATCATTTTCGACTTGGAGTGGCGGATTGCGTTCGTGTTGGAGAACGTGATGGGACATTTGGGATAAAACCTTGGAAATTTTTTTACCGTTTTTGTGGTATTTGAGATAAAACCTTGCAAAGTTTTTCCTTTTTTGGGATATCTAGGGTAAAATCTCTGGAATTTTTCCTCAGTCCTGGCCCTGAATGGGCTTTTCTCAGTGGTGAACCTTGAAGGGTCGGATCACGTTCGTGTCGGAGAACATGACGGGATATTTGGGAGAAAACCTTGGGATTTTTTCCTGGTTTTTTCACATTTTTGTGCTATTTTTGATAAAACCTTGGAATTTTCCCTCTTCCCAGGCCCTGGACGGGTTTTTCTTCGTGGTGAACCGCGAGGGGCGGATCGTGTTCGTGTCGGAGAATGCAATGGGATATTTGGGATAAAACCTTGGAATTATTTCCAATTTTTGAGATATTTTGGATAAAACCTTGGAATTTTTTCTCCCGTTTTTCCTTGTTCCAGGCCCTGGACGGGTTTTCCTTCGTGGTGAACTGCGAGGGGCGCATCGTGTTCGTGTCGGAGAACGCGATGGGATATTTGGGATAAAACCTTGGAATTATTTCCAATGTTTGAGATATTTTGGATAAAGCCTTGGAATTTTTTCCCGTTTTTTCCTCGTTCCAGGCCCTGGACGGGTTCTTTTTCGTGGTGAACCGCGAGGGGCGCATCGTGTTCGTGTCGGAGAACGTGACGGGGTACCTGGGCTACGGGCAGGAGGAGCTGATGAACTCCAGCGTGTACAGCATCCTGCACGTGGGCGACCACGCCGAGTTCGTCAAGAACCTGCTCCCCAAATCCCTCGGTACGGACACAACGGGAAAATCCCCAAAAACTCCAGGGGAAAATCCCACAAAATTCAGCAAATTTTGGGAAAGTAATGGAAAATCATGGAAAATTCAGGAAAATTCAGGAATGGACACAAGGATTGGGAGAGGGGGTGGGGGCTGGAGATGTTGGGATTGGGGGGTTTATTAATTAAAAAAATATATTTAGGTTTTTTCCTTTTTCTTTTTCTTTTTCTTTTTCTTTTTCTTTATTTTAATTTATTTTAATTTTAATTTTTATTCAAATTTTACTTTATTTTTCTGTGTTTATTTTTATTTTATGTTTAATTTACTATTTGTATTTCTATTTTTGCGTTTATTTGTGGTTTTATTTTCATTAAATTTTTAAAAATTTACTTCTATTCTTTTTAATTCCTTCACTTTTTATTTCTTTTTATTTTTTCTTTTTTTGTAATTATTTCGATTTTTTCCATTTTGGTTTTGTATTTGTTTTTTGTTCCGTTGTTATTTATTTAGTAATTTTTATTATTATTTCTTTCAATTTTGTTTTATTTTTCGTTATTTTTTCATTGTTTAGATTTTATTTTAATTCCTGTTTTGGTTTATTTATTGTTTCTCTGTTATTTTCAAAAGTTTTTTTTTTCATTTCCTTCAATCCCAGGGATCTTTGAGTATTCTGAATGGATTTGTGCTCCTCGAATCCCAGAGACCTTTGGGAATTCTGGCTGGATTTTTCCCAGCCTGGTTCCTCAAATCCCAGGGATCTTTGGGAATCCCACAATTCCGTGATTATGGATCACCCCCACATCCCCAATTCCCATTTTTCCCATTTTTCCCATTATTTTCCCCCTCAGTGAACGGGGTTCTGTGGCCGCAGGAGCCGTCGCGCCGGGGCAGCCACGCGTTCCAGTGCCGGATGCTGGTGCGGAGCCCCCGATTTGGGAATTCCCACATCCCCAATTCCCATTTTTCCCACTTTTCCCATTATTTCCCCCCTCAGTGAACGGGGTTCCGTGGCCTCAGGAGCCGTCGCGCCGGGGCAGCCACACGTTCCAGTGCCGGATGCTGGTGCGGAGCCCCCGATTTGGGAATTCCCACATCCCCAATTCCCATTTTTCCCACTTTTCCCATTATTTTCCCCCTCAGTGAACGGGGTTCCGTGGCCGCAGGAGCCGTCGCGCCGGGGCAGCCACACGTTCCAGTGCCGGATGCTGGTGCGGAGCCCCCGATTTGGGAATTCCCACATCCCCAATTCCCATTTTTCCCATTTTTCCCATTATTTTCCCCCTCAGTGAACGGGGTTCCGTGGCCTCAGGAGCCGTCGCGCCGGGGCAGCCACACGTTCCAGTGCCGGATGCTGGTGCGGAGCCCCCGATTTGGGAATTCCCACATCCCCAATTCCCATTTTTCCCATTATTTTCCCCCTCAGTGAACGGGGTTCCGTGGCCGCAGGAGCCGTCGCGCCGGGGCAGCCACACGTTCCAGTGCCGGATGCTGGTGTGGAGCCCCAGATCCAGGGGATGTTTGGGAATTCCTACATCCCAAATTCCCGTTTTTTCCCCCATTTCTCCCGGCAGTGAACGGGGTTCCGTGGCCTCAGGAGCCGTCGCGCCGGGGCAGCCACACGTTCCAGTGCCGGATGCTGGTGTAGAGTCCCCGATTTGGGAATTCCCACATCCCCAATTCCCATTTTTCCCATTTTTCCCATTATTTTCCCCCTCAGTGAACGGGGTTCCGTGGCCTCAGGAGCCGTCGCGCCGGGGCAGCCACACGTTCCAGTGCCGGATGCTGGTGCGGAGCCCCCGATTTGGGAATTCCCACATCCCCAATTCCCATTTTTCCCATTTTTCCCATTATTTTCCCCCTCAGTGAACGGGGTTCCGTGGCCGCAGGAGCCGTCGCGCCGGGGCAGCCACACGTTCCAGTGCCGGATGCTGGTGCGGAGCCCCCGATTTGGGAATTCCCACATCCCCAATTCCCATTTTTCCCACTTTTCCCATTATTTTCCCCCTCAGTGAACGGGGTTCCGTGGCCTCAGGAGCCGTCGCGCCGGGGCAGCCACACGTTCCAGTGCCGGATGCTGGTGTGGAGCCCCAGATCCAGGGGATGTTTGGGAATTCCTACATCCCAAATTCCCGTTTTTTCCCCCATTTTTCCCGGCAGTGAACGGGGTTCCGTGGCCTCAGGAGCCGTCGCGCCGGGGCAGCCACACGTTCCAGTGCCGGATGCTGGTGCGGAGCCCCCGATTTGGGAATTCCCACATCCCCAATTCCCATTTTTCCCACTTTTCCCATTATTTTCCCCCTCAGTGAACGGGGTTCCGTGGCCTCAGGAGCCGTCGCGCCGGGGCAGCCACACGTTCCAGTGCCGGATGCTGGTGCGGAGCCCCCGATTTGGGAATTCCCACATCCCCAATTCCCATTTTTCCCACTTTTCCCATTATTTTCCCCCTCAGTGAACGGGGTTCCGTGGCCGCAGGAGCCGTCGCGCCGGGGCAGCCACACGTTCCAGTGCCGGATGCTGGTGCGGAGCCCCCGATTTGGGAATTCCCACATCCCCAATTCCCATTTTTCCCATTATTTTCCCCTTCAGTGAACGGGGTTCCGTGGCCGCAGGAGCCGTCGCGCCGGGGCAGCCACACGTTCCAGTGCCGGATGCTGGTGCGGAGCCCCAGATCCAGGGGATCTTTGGGAATTCCTACATCCCAAATTCCCGTTTTTTCCCCCATTTCTCCCGGCAGTGAACGGGGTTCCGTGGCCTCAGGAGCCGTCGCGCCGGGGCAGCCACATGTTCCAGTGCCGGATGCTGGTGCGGAGCCCCCGATTTGGGAATTCCCACATCCCCAATTCCCATTTTTCCCATTTTTCCCATTATTTTCCCCCTCAGTGAACGGGGTTCCGTGGCCTCAGGAGCCGTCGCGCCGGGGCAGCCACACGTTCCAGTGCCGGATGCTGGTGCGGCCGCCGGACGAGGCCGGGGCGGAGCAGGCGGAGCTGCGGCAGCGCTACGAGGCCATGCAGTGCTTCACCGTCAGCCAGCCCCGCGCCTTCCAGGAGGAGGGAGAAGGTGGGGTTGGGGAATTGGGGATTTGAGATTGGGATTGGGATGGGGTTTGGGATATGGGATTTGCAATATGGGATTTGGGAGGGATTGGAGCTGGGGGTTACGAGGCCATGCAGTGCTTCACCGTCAGCCAGCCCCGCGCCTTCCAGGAGGAGGGAGAAGGTGGGATTGGGATTGGGATTTAGGGATTTGGGATTGGGATTGGGATTGGGATTGAGATGGGGTTGGTGTTGGGGTTGGAATTGGGGCAGCACTACGAGGCCATGCAGTGCTTCACCGTCAGCCAGCCCCGCGCCTTCCAGGAGGAGGGAGAAGGTGGGATTGGGGAATTTGGGATTGGGATTGGGATGGGGATTTGGGAGTTGGGATTGGGATTGGGAATGGTGTGGGATTCGGTTGGGGTTGGAATTGGGGCAGCGCTACGAGGCCATGCAGTGCTTCACCGTCAGCCAGCCCTGCGCCTTCCAGCAGGAGGGAGAAGGTGGGATTGGGATTTGGGGATTTGGGGATTTGGGGATTTGGGATTGGGGTTGGGATTTGGGGTTGGGATTGGGACTGGGATTAGGATGGATGGTATGAGTATTGAGATTGGGATTGATGTGGGATGGGATTGCAGGATTGGATTGGGATTAGGATGGATAGGATGGGGATTGGGGTTGAGATTTGGCATGGGGATTGGGATTGGAATTAGGATGGAAGGCATTGGGATTGGGATTGGGATTCATGTGGAATGGTATTTTGGGATTGGGGTTGGGATTGGGATTGGGAAGGATGGTACAAGGATTGGGGTTGGGATTGATGTGGGATGGGATTGCAGGATTGGATTGGGACTAGGATGGATAGGATGGGGATTGGGGTTGGGATTGATATGGGATCGGATTGCAGATTGAGATTGGGATTGGGATTGGGATTGGGAATGGGAATGGATGGGAGAGCAGAATGGATGAGGTTTGGGATTGGATGGGATGGAAATACAGAATTGGGATTGGGATGGGATTGGGATTGGGATTGGGATGGAGCAGGAGGGGAATCGGATGACAGTGCAGGATTGGGATGGGGTGGGAATGCAGGATTGGAATGGGATTGGGATGGGATTGGGATGGAATAGCAGTGTGGGATGATTGCGATTGGACGGCAGAACAGGGATGGGATAGGTTGGGATGGGATGGGACTGGGATAGGATGGAGCAGGATTGGGATTGGGATAGCATTGGGATGTGAAAACAGAATTAGGATTAAGTTTGGGGTGGGATGGAATGGAGAAGGATTGGAATTGGGATTAGGATTAGGGTTGGGAATGCAGTGTGGGATTGCGATTGGACAGGATGGGATGGGATTCAGATGGGATGGCATTCAGATTGGAGGGAATTGGGATTGGGATTGGGATGGAGCAGAGTTAGGATGGGCTGGGTTGGGATTGGGATGGGATTGGGATTTGGATCGGGATTGGGATTAGATGGGATTGGGATTGAGATTGGGATGGGGATTAGATGGGATTGGGATTGGGATCAGGATTGGGATGGGGCACAGTCAGGATAGGCTGGGATGAGACTGGGGATTGGGATTGGGATTGGGATTGGCTGGGAATGCAGGCCCAGGATTGGGGTTGGGGACAGGGCTGGATCCCTCCTCACTCTCCCATCCCTCTTTTCCCACCACGTTCCCAGGATGAATCCCACAATTCCCACAGGCTCTCCCTCCCAGAAGGCCCAAATCTCGGTGTTCCAGGAGCAACTCCCAACAATCCCTGGCATTCCATTACCCCAGAGCCCTCCCCAGTTAACCCCCCCCAGTTAACTCATCTCAGTGAATTTCAGGGAATTCCATCCCATTTCCTCAGGGAGACACTTCCAGGGCAGGGAATGAGACCCGTGAGCGAGGTGTGAGCTCAGAGCCGGGGCGGTTCCGGCATTCCCGGTGTTTTTCCCGGTGTTTTTCCCAGATTTCCAGTCGTGTCTGATCTGCATCGCCCGGAGGTTGCCGCGCCCGGCCGCCCCCGCCCCCACCGAGTCCTTCGTCACCAAGCAGGACACCACAGGTACGTCCCAAACATTCCCGGGATTTCGGGGTGAATTCCCCGGATTTTGGGGCTCTGGGGGTCGTGGGAGTGGTGAGAGGTGGGAGTGGTGGAATTCCGGAACGGTTTGGGTGGGATTTGGGGAGATTCATTCCCATCCAGTCCCAATTCCAGGATTCTCCAAGCTTTCCTTGAGTGCTCCCAGGGATTCTCTGAGAATTCCAGAATTCCTTCCCCAGTCCCACTTCCCCTTTCCCAGGGAATTCCCTCCATTCCCAGCTCTCCCAGCCTGGCACTGGATCCATCCCCATCCCAGCTCCTCTCCGGGAAGGAATTTCAGGAATTCCCTTGGGAATATCGGGGATCTCCCTTCCCTTTTCCATCCCCAAATCCCATAAAAAATCCCTCAGGATGGATGTTGATCCATCCTTGAGCTCGCAATCCCAGAATGGTTTGGGATGGGATCCATGGACCTTCAATCCCATCCCATTCTCTGATCCCATGATCCCAGATTGGTCCAACCTTTCCTTGGACACTGGCAGGGATTCCCTGGGAATTCCTTCCCCAGTCCCATTTTCCCTTTCCCAGGGAATTCCCTCCATTCCCAGCTCTCCCAGCCTGGCACTGGATCCATCCCCATCCCAGCTCCTCTCTGGGAAGGAATTTTGGTAATTCCCTTGAAATCTGAGAGATCTACCTTCCCTTTCCCATCTCTGAATCCCGTAAAAATCCTTCTGGATGGATTTTGATCCATCCCTAATCCCAAAATCCAGAAACTGTTTGGGGTGGCATCCACAGACCCTCAATCCCATTCCATCCAACCATTCCTTTGATCACTCCCAACGTCCCAAATCCCCCAAATCTCCCCAAATCCTCCTTTTTTCCCCCAGGAAAGATCATCTCCATCGACACGAGCTCTCTGCGCGCGGCCGGCCGGACGGGCTGGGAGGATCTGGTGCGGAAATGCATCTACGCCTTCTTCCAGCCCCAGGGCCGCGAGCCCTCCTACGCCAAGCAGCTCTTTCAGGAAGGTACCCGCTGCCTTTTCCTCCTGGGAGTCAAATCCTTGAGGAAAAACGGGGGAAATCCCCGGATTTGGGGTGGGTTTGTTCCCGCTGCAGGTTGGGAAGAGGAGGAGAAAATGGCGGCCTTGTTGCGGCGGGTTTGGTGCGTGGGATTGTTTTGTTTTGGGAGGGTTTGGGGTTTTTTTGGGGGGAGATGATGATGGTAAGATGGTTTTTTGTGAGTGGTGGTGGTGTTTTGGGATTGTTGAGGGATTTTTGTGGGATTTTTCCACGGTTTTTTTTGGAATTCAGTGGTTTTCCCTCAGTGACGATGTGGGGGCCTGGCCCTCGGGCCCGCGTCCCCTTCAGGCTGAGCAATGGGTCTGTGCTGATCCTCCCTGGGTTCTATCACGATTTTTAGGATTTTCTTGGGATTTTCTCACAATCTTCGTGGAGATTTTTTGAGTTTTTGCACAATTATCCATGGAATTCAGTGGTTTTTCCCTCAGTGATGAAGTGGCGCACAGCCCTCAGGCCCTCATCCCTTTCACGCTGAGGGACAGCTCTGTGCTGATCTTCCCTGGCCTGTTGGGGTTTTTGGGATTAGATTTTTATTGAATTGTTTTATTTTTAATTGGATTGGGATATTCTCAGGATTTTCTTGAGAATTTCTTGGGATTTTCCTGCAATTCAGTGTCTTTTCCCTCAGTGTTGACCCCGGCACTGCCCTCAGGCCCTCACCCCTTTCACGCTGAAGGACAGCTCCGTGCTGATCCTCCCTGGCCCTGTTGGGACTTTTTGGGATTAGATTTTCATTGAATTGGGGTTTTTGGGATTGAATTTGGATTTATTTTGGATTTTCTCAGTATTGTCCCAGAAATTTCCTGGAATTCTGTGTTTTTTCCCCTCAGTGATGACCCCAGCACCTCCCTCAGGCCCTCATCCCTTCACACTGAGGGACAGCTGCGTGCTGATCCTCCCCGTGCCCTATTGGGGTTTTTGGGTTTAGAATTTCATTGAATTGGGTTTTTTTAGGTTTTTCTTGGGATTTTGTCAGGATTTTAATGAGATTTTTCCCAGGATTTTCCTGGAATTCAGTATTTTTTCCCTCACTGATGACCCCAGCGCAGCTCTCCGCCCCTTGTCACCCTCACGCTGAGTGACAGCTCTGTGCTGGCCATCCCTGGGCCCTGTTGAGGTTTTTGGAATCAAATTGAATTGCATTGGGGTTTTTGGGTTTAGATTGGGATTTTGGGGAGTTTTCTCAGGATTTTTTCCAGGATTTTCCCTGGAATTCTGTGTTTTCCCCCTCAGTGATGGGGCAGGGCCCTGGCACGGCCTTGAGCCCCTCATCCCCCTCACACTGAGAGATGGTTCCATGCTGACGTTCCCTTTGCCCTATCATGATTTTTAGGATTTTCTCAGCATTTTCCCAGCCTTTCCCATATTTTTCCCTGGAATTCTGTGTGTTTTTCCCCAGTGATGACGCGGGGCATGGCCTTCAGCGCCTCGTACCGCTTCACGCTGAGCGACGGCTCCGTGCTGATCCTCCCTGGGCCTTAGTGGGGTTTTTGGGATTATATTTTCATTTAATTGGGTTTTTTGGATTGGATTTGGATTTTTTTTTTTTTTTGGATTTTGGATTTTCTTGAGTTTTTTCCCAGGATTTTCCTTTATTTCGGTTTTTTTCCTCTCAGTGATGACTCCAGTACTGTCGTAATCCGTGTCCCCCTCACACTGAGCGACAGCTCCGTGCTAATCCTGCCTGGGCCCTGTTGTGGTTTTTGGGATCAGAATTCCATTGAATTAGGGGTTTTGGGACTAGATGTTGATTTTCCCTTGATTTTCTCAGAATTTTTCTATGTTTTTCCCTGGAATTCAGTGTTTTTCCCCTCAGCGATGACCCCAGCAGGGCCCTCAGCCCCTCGTACCGCTTCACGCTGAGCGACAGCTCCGTGCTGATCCTCCCTGGGCCCTGTTGGGATTTTTGGGATTAGATTTTCATGGAATTGTGGTTTTTTGGACTGGATTGGGATTTTGTCAGGATTTTAACAAGATTTTTCCCAGAATTTTCCTGTAATTCCGTGTTTTTCCCCTCGGTGATGACTCCAGTACCGCCCTCCGCCCCTTGTCCCTCTCACGCTGAGAGATGGCTCTGTGCTGATCCTGCCTGGGCCCTGTTGAGGTTTTTGGGATCAAATTGGAATTGATTTGAGGTTTTTGGGATTGGATTGGGATTTTGTCAGGATTTTCTTGGGATTTTTCCATGATTTTCCCTGGAATTCAGTGTTTTCCCCGTCAGTGATGGGGCAGGGCCCTGGCACGGCCTTGAGCCCCTCATCCCCCTCACGCCGAGAGATGGCTCCGTGCTGATCCTCCCTTATTGTTATTCCCATTTTTAGGATTTTCTGGGGATTTTTTTTGGGTTTTCCCTGGATTTTCCCAGCTTTTCCCATATTTTTCCCTGGAATTGTGTGTGTTTTTCCCCAGTGATGACGCGGGGCACGGCCTTCAGCCCCTCGTACCGCTTCACGCTGAGTGATGGCTCCGTGCTGACCCTCCCTGGGCCCTGTTGGGATTTTTGGGATTAGATTTTCATTGAATTGTGGTTTTTTGGACTGGATTGGGATTTTGTCAGGATTTTAACAAGATTTTTCCCAGAATTTTCCTGTAATTCCGTGTTTTTTCCCCTCGGTGATGACTCCAGTACCGCCCTCCGCCCCTTGTCCCTCTCACGCTGAGAGATGGCTCTGTGCTGATCCTGCCTGGGCCCTGTTGAGGTTTTTGGGATCAAATTGGAATTGATTTGAGGTTTTTGGGATTGGATTGGGATTTTGTCAGGATTTTCTTGGGATTTTTCCATGATTTTCCCTGGAATTCAGTGTTTTCGCCGTCAGTGATGGGGCAGGGCCCTGGCACGGCCTTGAGCCCCTCATCCCCCTCATGCCGAGAGATGGCTCCGTGCTGATCCTCCCTTATTGTTATTCCCATTTTTAGGATTTTCTGGGGATTTTTTTTTGGGTTTTCCCTGGATTTTCCCAGCTTTTCCCATATTTTTCCCTGGAATTGTGTGTGTTTCTCCCCAGTGATGACGCGGGGCACGGCCTTCAGCCCCTCGTACCGCTTCACGCTGAGTGATGGCTCCGTGCTGACCCTCCCTGGGCCCTGTTGGGATTTTTGGGATTAGATTTTCATTGAATTGTGGTTTTTTGGACTGGATTGGGATTTTGTCAGGATTTTAACAAGATTTTTCCCAGAATTTTCCTGTAATTCCGTGTTTTTCCCCTCGGTGATGACTCCAGTACCGCCCTCCGCCCCTTGTCCCTCTCACGCTGAGAGATGGCTCTGTGCTGATCCTGCCTGGGCCCTGTTGAGGTTTTTGGGATCAAATTGGAATTGATTTGAGGTTTTTGGGATTGGATTGGGATTTTGTCAGGATTTTCTTGGGATTTTTCCGTGATTTTCCCTGGAATTCAGTGTTTTCCCCGTCAGTGATGGGGCAGGGCCCTGGCACGGCCTTGAGCCCCTCATCCCCCTCATGCCGAGAGATGGCTCCGTGCTGATCCTCCCTTATTGTTATTCCCATTTTTAGGATTTTCTGGGGATTTTTTTTGGGTTTTCCCTGGATTTTCCCAGCTTTTCCCATATTTTTCCCTGGAATTGTGTGTGTTTCTCCCCAGTGATGACGCGGGGCACGGCCTTCAGCCCCTCGTACCGCTTCACGCTGAGCGACGGCTCCGTGCTGATCCTCCCTGGGCCTTAGTGGGGTTTTTGGGATTATATTTTCATTTAATTGGGTTTTTTGGATTGGATTTGGATTTTTTTTTTTTTTGGATTTTGGATTTTCTTGAGTTTTTTCCCAGGATTTTCCTTTATTTCGGTTTTTTTCCTCTCAGTGATGACTCCAGTACTGTCGTAATCCTTTTCCCCCTCACACTGAGCGACAGCTCCGTGCTAATCCTGCCTGGGCCCTGTTGTGGTTTTTGGGATCAGAATTCCATTGAATTAGGGGTTTTGGGACTAGATGTAGATTTTCCCTTGATTTTCTCAGAATTTTTCTATGTTTTTCCCTGGAATTCAGTGTTTTTCCCCTCAGCGATGACCCCAGCAGGGCCCTCAGCCCCTCGTACCGCTTCACGCTGAGCGACAGCTCCGTGCTGATCCTCCCTGGGCCCTGTTGGGATTTTTGGGATTAGATTTTCATGGAATTGTGGTTTTTTGGACTGGATTGGGATTTTGTCAGGATTTTAACAAGATTTTTCCCAGAATTTTCCTGTAATTCCGTGTTTTTCCCCTCGGTGATGACTCCAGTACCGCCCTCCGCCCCTTGTCCCTCTCACGCTGAGATGGCTCTGTGCTGATCCTGCCTGGGCCCTGTTGAGGTTTTTGGGATCAAATTGGAATTGATTTGAGGTTTTTGGGATTGGATTGGGATTTTGTCAGGATTTTCTTGGGATTTTTCCGTGATTTTCCCTGGAATTCAGTGTTTTCCCCGTCAGTGATGGGGCAGGGCCCTGGCACGGCCTTGAGCCCCTCATCCCCCTCATGCCGAGAGATGGCTCCGTGCTGATCCTCCCTTATTGTTATTCCCATTTTTAGGATTTTCTGGGGATTTTTTTTTGGGTTTTCCCTGGATTTTCCCAGCTTTTCCCGTATTTTTCCCTGGAATTGTGTGTGTTTCTCCCCAGTGATGACGCGGGGCACGGCCTTCAGCCCCTCGTACCGCTTCACGCTGAGCGACGGCTCCGTGCTGATCCTCCCTGGGCCTTAGTGGGGTTTTTGGGATTATATTTTCATTTAATTGGGTTTTTTGGATTGGATTTGGAATTTTTTTTTTTTTGGATTTTGGATTTTCTTGAGTTTTTTCCCAGGATTTTCCTTTATTTCGGTTTTTTTCCTCTCAGTGATGACTCCAGTACTGTCCTAATCCTTGTCCCCCTCACACTGAGCGACAGCTCCGTGCTAATCCTGCCTGGGCCCTGTTGTGGTTTTTGGGATCAGAATTCCATTGAATTAGGGGTTTTGGGACTAGATGTAGATTTTCCCTTGATTTTCTCAGAATTTGTCTATGTTTTTCCCTGGAATTCAGTGTTTTTCCCCTCAGCGATGACCCCAGCAGGGCCCTCAGCCCCTCGTACCGCTTCACGCTGAGTGACAGCTCCGTGCTGATCCTCCCTGGGCCCTGTTGGGATTTTTGGGATTAGATTTTCATGGAATTGTGGTTTTTTGGACTGGATTGGGATTTTGTCAGGATTTTAACAAGATTTTTCCCAGAATTTTCCTGTAATTCAGTGTTTTTCCCCTCGGTGATGACTCCAGTACCGCCCTCCGCCCCTTGTCCCTCTCACGCTGAGTGAGAGCTCTGTGCTGATCCTGCCTGGGCCCTGTTGAGGTTTTTGGGATCAAATTGGAATTGATTTGAGGTTTTTGGGATTGGATTGGGATTTTGTCAGGATTTTCTTGGGATTTTTCCATGATTTTCCCTGGAATTCAGTGTTTTCCCCGTCAGTGATGGGGCAGGGCCCTGGCACGGCCTTGAGCCCCTCATCCCCCTCATGCCGAGAGATGGCTCCGTGCTGATCCTCCCTTATTGTTATTCCCATTTTTAGGATTTTCTGGGGATTTTTTTTTTGGGTTTTCCCTGGATTTTCCCAGCTTTTCCCATATTTTTCCCTGGAATTGTGTGTGTTTCTCCCCAGTGATGACGCGGGGCACGGCCTTCAGCCCCTCGTACCGCTTCACGCTGAGCGACGGCTCCGTGCTGATCCTCCCTGGGCCTTAGTGGGGTTTTTGGGATTATATTTTCATTTAATTGGGTTTTTTGGATTGGATTTGGATTTTTTTTTTTTTTGGATTTTGGATTTTCTTGAGTTTTTTCCCAGGATTTTCCTTTATTTCGGTTTTTTTCCTCTCAGTGATGACTCCAGTACTGTCGTAATCCTTTTCCCCCTCACACTGAGCGACAGCTCCGTGCTAATCCTGCCTGGGCCCTGTTGTGGTTTTTGGGATCAGAATTCCATTGAATTAGGGGTTTTGGGACTAGATGTAGATTTTCCCTTGATTTTCTCAGAATTTTTCTATGTTTTTCCCTGGAATTCAGTGTTTTTCCCCTCAGCGATGACCCCAGCAGGGCCCTCAGCCCCTCGTACCGCTTCACGCTGAGCGACAGCTCCGTGCTGATCCTCCCTGGGCCCTGTTGGGATTTTTGGGATTAGATTTTCATGGAATTGTGGTTTTTTGGACTGGATTGGGATTTTGTCAGGATTTTAACAAGATTTTTCCCAGAATTTTCCTGTAATTCCGTGTTTTTCCCCTCGGTGATGACTCCAGTACCGCCCTCCGCCCCTTGTCCCTCTCACGCTGAGATGGCTCTGTGCTGATCCTGCCTGGGCCCTGTTGAGGTTTTTGGGATCAAATTGGAATTGATTTGAGGTTTTTGGGATTGGATTGGGATTTTGTCAGGATTTTCTTGGGATTTTTCCGTGATTTTCCCTGGAATTCAGTGTTTTCCCCGTCAGTGATGGGGCAGGGCCCTGGCACGGCCTTGAGCCCCTCATCCCCCTCATGCCGAGAGATGGCTCCGTGCTGATCCTCCCTTATTGTTATTCCCATTTTTAGGATTTTCTGGGGATTTTTTTTTGGGTTTTCCCTGGATTTTCCCAGCTTTTCCCGTATTTTTCCCTGGAATTGTGTGTGTTTCTCCCCAGTGATGACGCGGGGCACGGCCTTCAGCCCCTCGTACCGCTTCACGCTGAGCGACGGCTCCGTGCTGATCCTCCCTGGGCCTTAGTGGGGTTTTTGGGATTATATTTTCATTTAATTGGGTTTTTTGGATTGGATTTGGAATTTTTTTTTTTTTGGATTTTGGATTTTCTTGAGTTTTTTCCCAGGATTTTCCTTTATTTCGGTTTTTTTCCTCTCAGTGATGACTCCAGTACTGTCCTAATCCTTGTCCCCCTCACACTGAGCGACAGCTCCGTGCTAATCCTGCCTGGGCCCTGTTGTGGTTTTTGGGATCAGAATTCCATTGAATTAGGGGTTTTGGGACTAGATGTAGATTTTCCCTTGATTTTCTCAGAATTTGTCTATGTTTTTCCCTGGAATTCAGTGTTTTTCCCCTCAGCGATGACCCCAGCAGGGCCCTCAGCCCCTCGTACCGCTTCACGCTGAGTGACAGCTCCGTGCTGATCCTCCCTGGGCCCTGTTGGGATTTTTGGGATTAGATTTTCATGGAATTGTGGTTTTTTGGACTGGATTGGGATTTTGTCAGGATTTTAACAAGATTTTTCCCAGAATTTTCCTGTAATTCAGTGTTTTTCCCCTCGGTGATGACTCCAGTACCGCCCTCCGCCCCTTGTCCCTCTCACGCTGAGTGAGAGCTCTGTGCTGATCCTGCCTGGGCCCTGTTGAGGTTTTTGGGATCAAATTGGAATTGATTTGAGGTTTTTGGGATTGGATTGGGATTTTGTCAGGATTTTCTTGGGATTTTTCCATGATTTTCCCTGGAATTCAGTGTTTTCCCCGTCAGTGATGGGGCAGGGCCCTGGCACGGCCTTGAGCCCCTCATCCCCCTCATGCCGAGAGATGGCTCCGTGCTGATCCTCCCTTATTGTTATTCCCATTTTTAGGATTTTCTGGGGATTTTTTTTGGGTTTTCCCTGGATTTTCCCAGCTTTTCCCATATTTTTCCCTGGAATTGTGTGTGTTTCTCCCCAGTGATGACGCGGGGCACGGCCTTCAGCCCCTCGTACCGCTTCACGCTGAGCGACGGCTCCGTGCTGAGCGCCCACACCAAGTGCAAGCTCTGCTACCCCTCGAGCCCGGAGCTGCAGCCCTTCATCATGGGCATCCACGTCATCGAGAGGTACGGAGCTCCCGGCAATCCCTCGGAATTCCATGGAATTTCCACCAAACCCCTCAGAATTCCTCGGAATTCCTCGGAATTCCGGCTGGGATCGGTGCCAGGAATCACCCAGATGGGGCAGGGATGAAGCTCCGGGCGCTGATCCCACCCTGGGTTTTTCCGCATTTTTGGGAATTTTTCCGTTCTTTTATTCCCACTTTTGAGTTTTTCCTGGAGTTCTGGAGGTTTTGGGAGTTTTGGTGTTTTCTAAGGGAAATTTTTCCAGGGGTTTTCACGCTCTGGGTGAGGAATTATTCCTGGAAATCTGGCCTGAACTTCATGCAGGCATTCCCTGGGTCCTCGGTGCTGGATTGGGATTGGGATTGGGATTGAGACTGGAATGGGGATTGGGATTGAGATTGGGATTGGGATTGGGACTGAGATTGGTTTTGGGATTGGAAGTTGGATTATAATTGGTTTTGGGATTGAGATTGGGATTGGAATTGCAATTGGAATTAGGATGGGGATTGGGACCGGGATTGGGACTGGGATTGGAATTGTTTTGGGACTGGGATTGGAATTAGGATTAGGATTGGGATTAGGATTGGAAATAGGATTGGGATTGGTTTGGGGATTGAGACTGGAATTGGGATTGAGATGGGGATTGGGTTTGGAATTAGGATTAGGATTGGGATTGGTTTGGGGATTGGGATTGGAATTGGGATTAAAATTGGTTTTGGGTTTGAGATTGGAATTAGGTTTAGGATTAGGATTAGGAATGGGATCAGGATTGAGATTGGGATTGGAATTAGGATCAGGTTTAGGATTAGGATTGGGATTGGGATGGAATTGGGATGGGATTGGGATTGGTTTTGGGATTGGGGCTGGAAATGGAATGGGGATTGGAATTGGGATTAGGATTAGAATTGGAATTAGGATTGGTTTTGGGATTGGGATTAGGATTAGGATTTAGACTGGAATTGGAATTGGGATTGGGATTAGAGCTGGGATTAGGTGTAGGATTGGGATTGGGTCTGGAATTGGGATTGTCATTGAGATTAGAATTGGGATTGGGATTAGTATTGGGATCAGGATTGGGATTGGGCCTGGAATTTGGATTGGGATTGGAATTTTTGGGATCCTTTCTGCCATCAGAGCAGAATTTGAGAATTCCAGGCCCAAATCCAGGGTTGGAGCAGCCGGAATTCCGAGCAGGGAATTCTTGGGATCCTTCCTGCCATCGGAGCAGGATTTGGGAATTCCAAACCCTTAGAAAGCCTCGGAGCAGCCGGAATTCCCAGCACGGAATATTTGGAATTCCCGCTGGCAGAACATCTTTGAGGACCACCAGCACCGAGCTAAAATCAGATTTTTCCACATTTTTCCACACAGGGATCACGGAATTCTGTCCCCCCAGGACGCCCCCGCCCCGGGCCTGGCCCTTGCCAGGGTGAACCCCAACGTTCCCCCGGCGCCGGGGATGGCGCTGCCGCCCTCCCTCCCTGCGTCCAACGGCTCCCCCCACCCCGGGAACTTCGGGAACCCTCTGGGATCCGGCGTTGCCTTAAGCCAAAGCGCCGGGAATCCCCACCCGTTGTCCCACGGCGGCTCCCCCATGAGCAGCCCCGGAGTGCCGGCGCCGTTCCGGCACCGAGGGAGTCCCGGCTTGATTCCCAGATCCAGAGCTCCCTTCTCGCCAGCCGTGCACTCCCCGGCTTCATCCTCATCGTCATCCTCGTCGTCGGGGAATTCCCGACCTTTTCCCAACTCGCCTCCGGCCAATGCGGCGTTCCTGAGGCAGCCGAGCTCCCAGAGCTCCCCCGGCCGCGCCAAGGGCGACGCCAAGGACGCCTCCGCCATGATCCAGGAGAGCAGCGGAGCCGACAAAGCCTCGGAGCCGGGAATTCCGCACGGATCCGAGGGCGGCGGGGACGGCAACGCGGCCAGCAGCGGCGGCGGCGGCGGCGGCGGCAGCGGGAAGTGTCCCCAAGGCACGAGCCACCGGCTGGTGCAGCTGCTGGCCAGCACGGCCGAGCAGCAGCTGCGGCACCACCACGACGCCGACACCAGCTCCAAGGATTCCTTGGCGTGCGCCGGCATTCCCGGGAATTCCGCGCCGGCTCCGTCGTGCCCGTCGTCGCACAGCTCGCTCACGGAGCGGCACAAGATCCTGCACCGGCTGCTGCAGGAGGGCAGCCCCTCCGACGCCGCCGAGCCCGACAAGAAGGAGAATTGCGGCGTTGGGAATTGCGGCGTTGGGAACTGCGGCGGTGGGAACTGCGGCGGTGGGAACTGCGGGATGGCGGAGGCGGAGAAGAAGAAGGAGAGCAAGGACCACCAGCTGCTGCGGTACCTGCTGGACAAGGACGAGAAGGAGACGGGCGCGGCGGCAGCGGGGATCAGCCTGGACGACGTCAAGGTCAAGGTGGAGAAGGGAGAGGCCGCAGAGGCGTGTCCGGCCCCGCCCGCCGGCGTTCCCAAAATTCCAGCCGGGGATGAGGTCAAGATGGAGGCACCGGGACAGGTGGGTGGGGTTGAGGTTTTCTGGGAATTTTCTGGCGTTTGGTTTCACGTTCCCGTGGGATTTTGGAGTTCTGGAATGGTTTGGGTGGGATTTGTGGAGATTCCATCCCATCCCATCCCATCCAAGATCTTGAGGTTCTCCAAGATTTCCTTGTATGTTACCAAATATTTCTGAGGAATTCTTCTGGATTTGGTTTCCCACTGAACGCCAAAGTTCTGGAATGGTTTGGGTGGGATTTGTGGAGATTTGATCCCATCTTGATCCAATCCCAAGATCCTGAGGTGATCCAGGATTTTCTTGGGATCCAGGAGTTGGGATTGAGTGGAGGTCCCAAGAAATGCTGGATTTTCTTTGGGAATTTTTCTTTTGGAATGGCTTGGGTGGGATTTGTGGAGATTCAATCCCATCCCATTCCAATCCTGAGATCTTGTGGTGCTCCAAGATTTCCTTGGACATTGCCAGGGATTTTCTGGGAATTCTCCTGGATTTTGTTTTTCATTCCCATGGAATCCTGAGGTTCTGGAATGGTTTGGGTGGGATTTGTGGAGCTTCGATCCCATCCTGCTCCAATCCCGTAATTCCAGGATTTCCATGGACATTCCCAGATATTTTTGAGGAATTCTTCTGGATTTGGTTTCCCATGGAATGCCAAAGTTCTGGAATGGTTTGGGTGGATTTGTGGAGATTCAATCCCATCCTAATCCTAATTCCAAGATCTTGAGGTTCTCCAAGATTTCCTTGGACATTCCCAAGGATTTTCCAGGAATTCTCCATTATTTTGTTTTTCATTCCCATGGAATCCTGAAGTTCTGGAACGGATGGGGTGGATTTGTGGAGATTCGATCCCATTCCAATCCCAAGACCTTGAGGTTCTCCAGGATTTCCTTAGATGTTCCCAAAGATTTTCTGGGAATTCTCCTGGATTTTGCTTCCTATTCCTGTGGAATCCCAATATTTTTCCTGGTTAATCGCAGAATTTCCCCCATTTTTTTCTGCGATTTTTCCCACCTGATCCCAGAATTTTTCCCATCTGATCCCAAGATTTTTTTCCTGTCTTATCCCAGACTTTTCCCAGTTTACTCCAGAATTTTTCCCAGTTTATTCCCATATTTTTCCAGCTGATTCCAGAATTTTTCCCAGTTAATCCCAGAATTTTTCCTGTTTGATCCTGAGATTTTCCCCAGCTAATCCCAGGGTTTTTCCTGTTTGATCCCAGAATTTTCCCACTTTGTGCAGAGTTTTCCCACCTGATTCCAAGATTTTTCCCAGAATTTTTCCTGCCTTCTCCCAGAATTTTTTCCCACCTGATTCCAGAATTTTTCCCATTTTTTTCCTGGGATTTTCCCCACCTTATCCCAGGTTTTTTCCCACTTGATCCCAAAATTTTTTCCTGCCTTATCCCAGAATATTCCCAGTTTATTCCAGATTTTTTCCCAGCCGATCCTAGAATTTTTCCTGACCGATCCCAATATTTT
This sequence comes from Ammospiza maritima maritima, assembly GCA_036010785.1. Taxonomy (NCBI): domain Eukaryota; kingdom Metazoa; phylum Chordata; class Aves; order Passeriformes; family Passerellidae; genus Ammospiza; species Ammospiza maritima. The sequence goes on from JAYKTQ010000374.1 coordinate 66,532, forward strand.
TCCCAGTTGGTCCCAGAATTTTTCCTGCCTTCTCCCAGAATTTTTTCTCACCTGATCCCAGAATTTTTCCCAGTTTGTTCCAGGATTCTCCTTGGCTGATCCCAGATTTCTTCCCACCTGATGCCAAGTTTTTTCCTGCCTTATCCCAGAATTTTCCCGATTTGATCCCAGAATTTTTTCCTGCCTTCTCCCAGAATTTTTACCACTTGGTCCCAGAATTTTTCCTGTTTGATCCCAAATTTTTTCCCGACCAATCCTGAGATTTTTCCCAGCGGATTTGAGAATTTTTCCCGGTCGATCCCAGAATTTTTCCCATCTGATCCCCAGATTTTTCCCACTGTTTTTCTGGGATTTTTCCCACCCGATCCTAAGATTTTTTCCCTGCCATATCCCACATTTTTTCCCACCTGATCCGATATTTTTCCCAGCTAACCCCAGACTTTTTTCCCAGCTAACCCCAGACTTTTTCCCACCCGATCCCAAGATTTTTCCCATTTTTTTTTCCTGGCGTTTTCCCCACCTAATCCCAGAATATTTCCTGCTTTCTCCCAGACTTTTCCCCACCCAATCCCAAGATTTTTTCCTATTTTTTTTCTGGTATTTTTGCCCACCGAATCCCAGAATATTTCCTGCTTTCTCCCAGACCTTTTTCCACCTGATCCCAAAATTTTTCCCAGATAATCCCAGATCTTTTTTCCCAGCAAATCCCAGACTTTTTCCCACCTGATCTCAAGATTTTTCCCATTTTTTTTCTGGCATTTTTGCCCACCGAATCCCAGAACATTTCCTGCTTTCTCCCAGACTTTTTCCCACCTGATCCCAAATTTTTTCCCAGCAAATCCCAGACTTTTTTCCCAGCAAATCCCAGACTTTTTCCCACCTGATCTCAAGATTTTTCCCATTTTTTTTGGGGGGATTTTTCCCACTCAATCCTAAGATTTTTTCCTGCCATATCCCCGATTTTTTTTCCACCTGATCCCAAGATTTTTCCCATTTTTTTTTTTCTGGCATGTTTCCCCACCTAATCCCAGAATATTTCCTGCTTTCTCCCAGACTTTTTCCCACCTGATCCCAAGATTTTTCCCAGCCAATCCCAGACTTTTTTCCCTACCTTGTTGCATTTTTATTGTTACTATCACATTTCTAGCGTCCCACACTGTTGTTATTCTATTTCGACAGCCCAAACCTTCTCGCTGGTTTTGTGCCACGCAGTTCCTCTCTGCAGCGCAGTTCCTCGTGGCTTCTCAGGGGCTCGTCCTCGACCCACCCCTTTTTACTCCAGCGACCTTCACGAGCCGCAGCTGCTGCCCAGCCAAGGACTTGGCAGCTGTGGCTCGTTTGGAACAGCTGGGACCCACTTATCGCGTGTCTCAATCACGTCGGGGTCACCAATCGTTGTTATCTTATTGTTACTATCACATTTCTAGCGTCCCACACTGTTGTTATTCTATTCCCACAGCCCAAACCTTCTCGCTGGTTTTGTGCCACGCAGTTCCTCTCTGCAGCGCAGTTCCTCGTGGCTTCTCAGGGGCTCGTCCTCGACCCACCCCTTCTTATCTCAGCGACCTTCACGAGCCGCAGCTGCTGCCCAGCCAAGGACTTGGCAGCTGTGGCTTGTTTAGAACAGCTGGGAGCCACTTATCGCGTGTCTCAATCACGTCGGGGTCACCAATCGTTGTTATCTTATTGTTACTATCACATTTCTAGCGTCCCACACTGTTGTTATTCTATTCCTACAGCCCAAACCTTCTCGCTGGTTTTGTGCCACGCAGTTTTGTCTGCAGCGCAGTTCCTCGTGGTTCCACAGGGGCTCCCCCAGGGCTCTCAGCCCACCCCTTTTTATCCCAGCGACCTTCACGAGCCGCAGCTGCTGCCCAGCCAAGGACTTGGCAGCTGTGGCTCGTTTAGAACAGCTGGGACCCACTTACCGCTGTGTCAATCACGTCGGGGTCACCAATCGTTGCATTTTTATTGTTACTATCACATTTCTAGCGTCCCACACTGTTGTTATTCTATTCCCACAGCCCAAACCTTCTCGCTGGTTTTGTGCCACGCAGTTCCTCTCTGCAGCGCAGTTCCTCGTGGCTTCTCAGGGGCTCGTCCTCGACCCACCCCTTCTTATCTCAGCGACCTTCACGAGCAGCAGCTGCTGCCCGGCCAAGGACTTGGCAGCTGTGGCTCGTTTGGAACAGCTGGGAACCACTTATTGCATGTCTCAATCACGTCGGGGTCACCGATCATTGCATTTTTATTGTTACTATCACATTTCTAGAGTCCCACACTGTTGCTATTCTATTCCCACAGCCCAAACCTTCTCGCTGGTTTTGTGCCACGCAGTTTTGTCTGCAGCGCAGTTCCTCGTGGCTTCTCAGGGGCTCGTCCTCGACCCACCCCTTTTTACTCCAGCGACCTTCACGAGCCGCAGCTGCTGCCCAGCCGAGGACTTGGCAGCTGTGGCTCGTTTGGAACAGCTGGGACCCACTTATCGCGTGTCTCAATCACGTCGGGGTCACCAATCGTTGCATTTTTATTGTTACTATCACATTTCTAGCGTCCCACACTGTTGTTATTCTATTCCTACAGCCCAAACCTTCTCACTGGTTTTGTGCCACGCAGTTTTGTCTGCAGCGCAGTTCCTCGTGGTTCCACAGGGGCTCCCCCAGGGCTCTCAGCCCAGCCCTGTTATCCCAGCTACCATCACGAGCCGCAGCTGCTGCCCAGCCAAGGACTTGGCAGCTGTGGCTCGTTTGGAATAGCTGGGAGCCACTTACCGCTGTGTCAATCACGTCGGGGTCACCAATCGTTGTTATCTTATTGTTACTATCACATTTCTAGTGTCCCACCCTGTTGTTATTCTATTCCGACAGCCCAAACCTTCTCGCTGGTTTTCTACCACGCAGTTCCTCTCTGCAGCGCAGTTCCTCGTGGTTCCACAGGGGCTCCCCCAGGGCTCTCAGCCCAGCCCTTTTTATCCCAGCGACCTTCACGAGCCGCAGCTGCTGCCCAGCCGAGGACTTGGCAGCTGTGGCTCGTTTAGAACAGCTGGGACCCACTTACCGCTGTGTCAATCACGTCGGGGTCACCAATCATTGTTATCTTGTTGTTACTATCACATTTCCAGCGTCCCACGCTGTTGCTATTCTATTCCCACAGCCCAAACCTTCTCGCTGGTTTTGTGCCACGCAGTTTTGTCTGCAGCGCAGTTCCTCGTGGCTTCTCAGGGGCTCGTCCTCGACCCACCCCTTTTTACCCCAGCGACCTTCACGAGCAGCAGCTGCTGCCCGGCCGAGGACTTGGCAGCTGTGGCTCGTTTGGAACAGCCGGGACCCACTTATCGCGTGTCTCAATCACGTCGGGATCACCGATCGTTGCATTTTTATTGTTACTATCACATTTCTAGCGTCCCACACTGTTGTTATTCTATTCCTACAGCCCAAACCTTCTCGCTGGTTTTGTGCCACGCAGTTCCTCTCTGCAGCGCAGTTCCTCGTGGTTCCACAGGGGCTCGTCCTCGACCCACCCCTGTTATCCCAGCGACCTTCACGAGCCGCAGCTGCTGCCCAGCCGAGGACTTGGCAGCTGTGGCTCGTTTGGAACAGCTGGGAGCCCCTTATCCAAGACATAGATTTTACAGGGATTCTCACTACATTTCCCCCTTTTTCTATGGCTAACAGATATATTCAAATACAATGTAGATATTCAGGTACAATGTATTCGTTTCCTTAAAATACACTTTTTATAATGAGACTGAAAGGCCACGCACACCACACAGGTACAACACACACATTGCCCATGACTCAGAGGTCATGCACACCACACAGGTACAACACACACATTGCCCATGACTCAGAGGTCATGCACACCACACAGGTACAACACACACATTCCCCGTGACTCAGAGGTCATGCACACCACACAGGTACAACACACACATCCCCCATGACACAAAGATCATGCACACCACACAGGTACAGCACACACATTGCCCATGACTCAGAGGTCATGCACACCACACAGGTACAACACACATCCCCCATGACTCAGAGGTCATGCACACCACACAGGTACAACACACATCCCCCGTGACTCAGAGATCACACACACCACACAGGTACAGCGCACACATTCCCCATGACACAAAGGTCATGCACACCACACAGGTACAACACACATCCCCCGTGACTCAGAGGTCATGCACACCACACAGGTACAACACACACATTGCCCATGACTCAGAGGTCATGCACACCACACAGGTACAGCACACACATTGCCCATGACACAAAGATCATGCACACCACACAGGTACAACACACATCCCCCGTGACTCAGAGATCATGCACACCACACAGGTACAACACACACATTGCCCATGACACAAAGGTCATGCACACCACACAGGTACAACACACACATTGCCCATGACACAAAGATCATGCACACCACACAGGTACAGCACACACATTCCCCATGACTCAGAGGTCATGCACACCACACAGGTACAGCACACACATTGCCCATGACACAAAGATCATGCACACCACACAGGTACAACACACACATTCCCCATGACTCAGAGGTCATGCACACCACACAGGTACAGCACACACATTGCCCATGACTCAGAGGTCATGCACACCACAGAGGTACAGCACACACGTTCCCCATGACTCAGAGGTCATGCACACCACACAGGTACAGCACACACATTGCACATGACTCAGAGGTCATGCACACCACACAGGTACAGCACACATCCCCCGTGACTCAGAGGTCATGCACACCACACAGGTACAACACACACATTGCCCATGACACAAAGGTCATGCACACCACACAGGTACAGCACACACATCCCCCGTGACTCCAAGGCCTCGTACAACACACACAGCTCCTTGCTCCAAGGCCATTTCTCGCAGCTCCTCGATTCAATAGCTCTGTTCTTCTGCAGCCCTTGGCTGCCTTTCCCACAGTCCTGGCTCCATGGCCAACTGCAGCTCTTGGCTGTCATCCTCCACAGCTCTCAGGCCGCGTGTCTCAATCACGTCGGGGTCACCAATGGTTGCATTTTTATTGTTACTATCACATTTCTAGCGTCCCACACTGTTGTTATTCTATTCCTACAGCCCAAACCTTCTCGCTGGTTTTGTGCCACGCAGTTCCTCTCTGCAGCGCAGTTCCTCGTGGTTCCACAGGGGCTCCCCCAGGGCTCTCAGCCCACCCCTTTTTATCCCAGGGACCTTCACGAGCCGCAGCTGCTGCCCAACCAAGGACTTCGCAGCTGTGGCTCATTTGGAACAGCTGGGAACCACTTATTGCATGTCTCAATCACGTCGGGGTCACCAATCGTTGTTATCTTATTGTTACTATCACATTTCTAGCGTCCCACACTGTTGCTATTCTATTCCTACAGCCCAAACCTTCTCGCTGGTTTTGTGCCACGCAGTTCCTCTCTGCAGCGCAGTTCCTCGTGGCTTCTCAGGGGCTTGTCCTCGACCCACCCCTTCTTATCTCAGCGACCTTCACGAGCAGCAGCTGCTGCCCGGCCGAGGACTTGGCAGCTGTGGCTCGTTTGGAACAGCTGGGAGCCACTTATTGCATGTCTCAATCACGTCGGGGTCACCAATCGTTGCATTTTTATTGTTGCTATCACATTTCTAGCGTCCCACACTGTTGTTATTCTATTCCTACAGCCCAAACCTTCTCGCTGGTTTTGTGCCACGCAGTTTTGTCTGCAGCGCAGTTCCTCGTGGTTCCACAGGGGCTCCCCCAGGGCTCTCAGCCCAGCCCTGTTATCCCAGCGACCTTCACGAGCCGCAGCTGCTGCCCAGCCAAGGACTTGGCAGCTGTGGCTCGTTTGGAACAGCTGGGACCCACTTATCGCGTGTCTCAATCACGTCGGGGTCACCAATCATTGTTATCTTGTTGTTACTATCACATTTCTAGCGTCCCACACTGTTGTTATTCTATTCCCACAGCCCAAACCTTCTCGCTGGTTTTGTGCCACGCAGTTTTGTCTGCAGCGCAGTTCCTCGTGGCTTCTCAGGGGCTCGTCCTCGACCCACCCCTTTTTACCCCAGCGACCTTCACGAGCCGCAGCTGCTGCCCAGCCAAGGACTTGGCAGCTGTGGCTCGTTTGGAACAGCTGGGAACCACTTATTGCGTGTCTCAATCACGTCAGGGTCACCGATCGTTGCATTTTTATTGTTACTATCACATTTCGAGCGTCCCACACTGTTGTTATTCTATTCCCACAGCCCAAACCTTCTCGCTGGTTTTGTGCCACGCAGTTTTGTCTGCAGCGCAGTTCCTCGTGGTTCCACAGGGGCTCGTCCTCGACCCACCCCTGTTATCCCAGCGACCTTCACAAGCCGCAGCTGCTGCCCAGCCAAGGACTGGGAGCCACTTATCAATACAGAGATTTTACAGGGACTCTCACTGCGCTCCCTGATTGCAGATTTTTCCCCCCCTGATCCCGGAATTTTGCTCATTTTTTCCTGGGATTTTTCCCACCTAATCCCAAGATTTTTTTCCCGCCTCATCCCAGAGTTTTCCGAGTTTGATCCCAGATTTTTCCCCACCTAATTCCAAGATTTTTTTCCCGCCTCATCCCAGAGTTTTCCCAGTTTGATCCCAGATTTTTCCCCACCTAATTCCAGACTTTTTCCCAGCTAATCCCAGAAGTTTTTCCTGCCTGATCCCAGAATTTTCTTCGTTTTTTCTGGGATTTTTCCCACCTTATCCCAGAATTTTTCCCACCTGATCCCAGAATTTTGCTCATTTTTTCTGGGATTTTTCCCACCTAATCCCAAGATTTTTTTCCCACCTCATCCCAGACTTCTCCCAGTTTTATCCCAGAATTTTCCCCTCCTAATCCCAGACTTTTTCCCAGCTAATCCCAGAAGTTTTTCCCGCCTGATCCCAGAATTTTCCCCATATTGTTCTGGGATTTTTCCCAGCTGATCCCAGAATTTCTGCTGTTTGATCCCAAGATTTTTCCCAGCTAATCCCAGAATTTTTCCCACTTTATTCCGAGATTGTTTCCAGCTGACCTCAGATGTTTTCCCACATGATCCTAGAATTTTCCAGGATTTTTTCCCCATCTGATCCCAGAATCTTTCCCACTTGATCCCAAGTTTTTTTTGTATCCCAGAATTTTCCCAGTCTGATCCCAATATTTCCCCCACCTAATCCCTAGATTTTTTTCCCGCCTCATCCCAGAATTTTCCCAATTCGATCCCAGAGTTTTTTCCTGCTAATCCCAGAATGTGTCCTGGTAATGCCCAGGATTTTCCCCATTTTTTTGGGAAATTTCCCAGTTTGACCCCAGTATTTTCCCCACCTAATCCCCGACTTTTCCCCTTTTCCCCACAGTTCTCAGCCGAGCTGGAGCAGCTGGATCAGCTCCTGCCTTCCCTGGACAAACCAGCTCCGATTCCCGGGATCTGCGGCGCCGACAGGAGCGACCCCGGAGTGACCGGAGTGACCGGGATGACCGGAGGAGTGACCGGAGTGACCGGAGGAGTGACCGGCGTGTCCGGGGTGTCCGGAATGTCCGGAGTGACCGGAGTGTCCGGAGGAGTGACCGGAGTGACCGGGGTGTCCGGAGTGACCGGAGTGTCCGGGGTGTCATCAGTGACCGGAGTGTCCGGAGGAGTGACCGGAGTGACCGGAGTGACCGGAGTGACCGGAATGGCCGGAGTGTCCGGAGGGGTGACCGGAGTGTCTGGAGTGTCCGGAGGAGTGGCCGGAGTGACCGGGGTGTCCCCCCTGCAGCCCAGCACGGCCGCCAGAGCCCCCTCAGGTACCGGAATTCCTGGAATCCCCAAAATTCCAGAAATTCCTAAAAATCCCCCAAATTCCCAGAATTCCCGAAATTCCAAAAATCCCCAAAATTCCCACAATTCCCCAAATTCCCGGAATTTCCAAAATTCCCAAAATTCCAGAAATCCCCAGAAATTCCCAGAATTCCCCAAATCCCTGGAATTCCCAAAATTACTGAAATTCCCAAAATTCCCGGAATTCCCGAAATCCCCAGAATTCTCAAAATTCCCGGAATTCCCCAAATTCCCAAAATTCCCAAAATTCCCAAAATTCCCAAAATCCCCGGAATTCCCCAAATTCCCCAAATTCCCCAAATTCCTGGAATTCCGGAAATCCCCAGAATTCCCAGAATTCCCCAAATTCCTGAAATCCCAAAATTCCCGGAATTCCTGAAATCTCCAGAATTCTCGGAATTCCCTAAATTCCCAAATTCCCAAAATTCCCAAAATTCCCTAAATCCCCGGAATTCCCAAAATTCCCTAAATTCCCAAAATTCCTGAAATCCCTGGAATTCACGAAATGACCGAAATTCCCAAAATTCCTGAAATTCCCGGAACTCCCGAAATTCCTGAAATTCCCAGAATTCTGGACATGGGAATGGCGGGAACGGGGTGGGATCCTCGCCCGGGATTCCGGAGTGATCCAAGGTTTTATTGGGATTTGGGCTTGGAATGTTGGATTTGTTCTGGAAATTTTTTTCCATTTTCCTGCATTTTCCCCCATTTCCCCCCATTTTCCCCCTTTTTTCCCATTTTCCCCAAATTTTACCATTTTTCCCTACTTTTTTCCCCCTTTTTCCCCCCATTTCCCCCCAAAATTTCCATATTTCCCCATTTCCCATTTCTCCCACTTTTTTCCCAATTTTCCCCATTTCCACCCTATTTTTCCCCACTTCCCCCATTTTTTCCACTTTTCCCCAATTTTTCCCATTTTTCCCGTAATTTTTCCCCACTTTCCTCCATTTTTTCAATTTCCCCCATTTTCCTCCATTTCCCCCCATTTCCCCCCATTTTCCCCCTGATTTTCTCATTTTGCCATTTTCCCCCATTTCTGTCCATTTCCTTCAATTTTTCCTCAATTTTCCCTCATTTCCCTCATTCCCCCTCCCCCATTTCTGGCAATTTCCCCCAAAAATTCACAGAAAAAAATTGCAAAAATCCCCAAATCCCCGAATTTCCCCCCCTCTGCCATTCCCAATTTCCCGTTTTTCCCCCCGGCTCTCCCTGAGGTCGCTGTCGCTGTCCCTGACCCCGTTCTGGCCGTTCCCGTTGTTCCAGAGCCAGTTCCCAAAAACTCCCCAAAATCCCCCAAAAATTCCCAAGAAATTTCTAAAAAAATTCCCCCCCCCAAAATTCCCAAGAAATTCCCTAAAATTCCCCCAAAAATACCCAAAATTCCCTTCTCAAAAATCCCAGAAATTCCCCAAAATTCAATTCGCAAAATTCTCATCATTCCCCAAAGTCTATTCCCAAAAACTCCCCAATTTCAAAAAAATGCCTCAAAATTTCCCAAAAATTCCATTGCCAAAATTCCCCCAAAATTCCCATAAAATTCCCATAAAATTCACAAAAAAAACTTAAAGAAATTCAAATAAAATTCAAAATTATCCCCGAAAATGCCAAACACTTGACCAAAAAAACCCCAAATTTTCCACATAAAAATCCCAAATTTTTCACAAAAAATCCCCCAAATTTCCACCAAAAATCCCCCAAATTTTCCCAAAAAATCCCCAATTTTTGGCAATTCCCTCCTCTGCCATTCCCAGTTTCCCTCTCTGTTTGGATTTGGGTGTCCCTGACCCCGTTCTGGCCGTTCCTGGTGTTCCGCAGCCAGTTCCCAAAAACTCCCCAAAATCCCCCAAAAATTCCAAAAAAATTCCCCAAAAAATTCCCTAAAAATTTCCAAAGAAATTAAAAAAAAAAAACCAAACAAAATTCCCTTCTCAAAAATCCCAAAATTCCAATCCCCAAAAATTGCCCCAAAATTCCATTCAAAAAAAAGCCTCAAAATTTCCCAAAACTTCCATTCCAAAAATTCCTTCAATTTTCCCAAAATCTCCCACATTCCCAAAATTTCCTAAAATTACAAAAGTCCCAAAAAAATTCTCCCCAAAAAATTCCCTAAAAATCCCCAAAAATTCATACAAAAATACCAAAAACTCCCCAAAAATTCATACAAAAATCACAAAAATTCCCCCAAAATTCATACAAAAATCACAAAAATTCCCCAAAAATTCGTACAAAAACTCCCCAAAATCCCCCAAAAAATTCCCTAAAAACTTTCAAAGAAATTCCAAAAAAAAAAAAAAACCAAAATTCCCTTCTCAAAAATCCCAAAATTCCAATCCCCAAAAATTGCCCCAAAATTCCATTCAAAAAAAAGCCTCAAAATTTCCCAAAAGTTCCATTCCAAAAATTCCTTCAATTTTCCCAAAATCTCCCACATTCCCAAAATTTCCTAAAATCACAAAAGTCCCAAGAAATTCTCCCAAAAAAATTCCCTAAAAATCCCCAAAAATTCATACAAAAATCCCAAAAATTCCCCAAAAATTCATACAAAAATCACAAAAATTCATACAAAAATCCCAAAAATTCCCCAAAAATTCATACAAAAACTCCCCAAAATCCCCCAAAAATTCATACAAAAATCCCAAAAATTCATACAAAAATCCCAAAAATTCCCCAAAAATTCATACGAAAATCCCCAAAATTCCCCAAAAATTCATACAAAAACTCCCCCAAATCCCCCAAAAAATTCTCTAAAAACTTTCAAAGAAATTCCAAAAAAAAAACAACAAAATTCCCTTCTCAAAAATCCCAAAATTCCAATCCCCAAAAATTGCCCCAAAATTCCATTCAAAAAAAAGCCTCAAAATTTCCCAAAAGTTCCATTCCAAAAATTCCTTCAATTTTCCCAAAATCTCCCACATTCCCAAAATTTCCTAAAATTACAAAAGTCCCAAAAAATTCTCCCCAAAAAATTCCCTAAAAATCCCCAAAAATTCATACAAAAATCCCAAAAATTCCCCAAAAATTCATACAAAAATCACAAAAATTCCCCAAAAATTCATACAAAAACTCCCCAAAATCCCCCAAAAAATTCCCTAAAAACTTTCAAAGAAATTCCAAAAAAAAACCAAAATTCCCTTCTCAAAAATCCCAAAATTCCAATCCCCAAAAATTGCCCCAAAATTCCATTCAAAAAAATGCCTCAAAATTTCCCAAAAGTTCCATTCCAAAAATTCCCTGAATTTTCCCAAAATCTCCCACATTCCCAAAATTTCCTAAAATCACAAAAGTCCCAAGAAATTCTCCCAAAAAAATTCCCTAAAAATCCCCAAAAATTCATACAAAAATCCCCAAAATTCCCCAAAAATTCATACAAAAATTCCCAAAAATTCCCCAAAAATTCATACAAAAATCCCCAAAATTCCCCAAAAATTCATACAAAAACTCCCCAAAATCCCCCAAAAAATTCCCTAAAAACTTTCAAAGAAATTCCAAAAAAAAAAACCAACAAAATTCCCTTCTCAAAAATCCCAAAATTCTAATCCCCAAAAATTGCCCCAAAATTCCATTCAAAAAAAAGCCTCAAAATTTCCCAAAAGTTCCATTCCAAAAATTCCTTCAATTTTCCCAAAATCTCCCACATTCCCAAAATTTCCTAAAATCACAAAAGTCCCAAGAAATTCTCCCCAAAAAATTCCCTAAAAATCCCCAAAAATTCATACAAAAATCCCAAAAATTCCCCAAAAATTCATACAAAAATCCCAAAAATTCCCCAAAAATTCGTACAAAAAGTCCCAAAAATTCCCCAAAAATTCATACAAAAATTCCCTTACGTTCTGAAAACCACCCAGAATTCCCAAAATTCCCCAATTTTCCTTTTCCCCAGCCTTGCCTGAGCTGCATTTGGGGGTTCCCAACCCCGGCCTGGCAATTCCAGCAGCTCCAGAGCCAAGTCCCAAAAATATTCTCAAAATTCCATTCTCAATAACCCAAAAAATTCCCTAAAATTCCATCCACCCCCCAAAAAAAAAAAATCTCAAAAATTCTATTCCCCAAAATTCCTAAAATTCCAAAAAAATCTTTATGTCCCAGAATTCCTTTCCCCAAAAATTTCCCAAATAATCCCAAAAAGATGCTCCAAAATTGCAAAAAAAAAATCCCTGTGCAATTCCCATAAAATCAACAGAAAGTTTAAATAAAATTCAAAATTATCCCCAAACGATGCCGAACGTTCGACAAAAAAACCCCAAATTTTCCACCAAAAAAACCCCGAATTTATCACAAAAAAACCCCAAATTTTCCACCAGAAAAACCCCAAATTAACCACTAAAATGCCCCAAATTTTCCACCAAAAAACCCCCAAATTTACCACAAAAAACCCCCAAATTTTCCACAAAAAAACCCCCAATTTTTCCACCAAAAAACCCCGAATTTTCCACAAAAAACCCCCGAATTTACCACAAAAAAACCCCAAATTTTCCACCAAAAAACCCCAAATTTTCCACAAAAAACCCCCAAATTTTCCACCAAAAAACCCTGAATTTTCCACAAAAAAACCCCAAATTTACCACTAAAATGCCCCAAATTTTCCACCAAAAAACCCCCAAATTTACCACAAAAAAAAACCCAAATTTTCCACCAAAAAAACCCGAATTTTCCACAAAAAACCCCCAAATTTTCCACCAAAAAACCCCAAATTTTCCACAAAAAACCCCCAAATTTTCCACCAGAAAACTCTGAATTTTCCACAAAAAAGCCCCGAATTTACCACAAAAAAAGCCCGAATTTTCCACCAAAAAACCCCCAAATTTTCCACAAAAAAAACCCGAATTTTCCACAAAAAAACCCCCAAATTTTCCACCAAAAAACCCCCAAATTTACCACAAAAAAACTCCAAATTTTCCACCAAAACAACCCCTGGATTTTCCACTAAAATGCCCCAAATTTTCCAAGAGAAAAACCCCAAATTTTCCACAAAAAAAACCCCAAATTTTCCACAAAAAAACCCCCAAATTTTCCACCAAAAAACCCCAAATTTTCCACAAAAAAACCCCCAAATTTTCCACCAAAAAACCCCAAATTTTCCACCAAAATAACCCCTGGATTTTCCACTAAAATGCCCCAAATTTTCCACCAGAAAAACCCCAAATTTTCCACCATAAACCCCCAAATTTTCCACCAAAAAACCCCAAATTTTCCACCAAAAAACCCCGAATTTTCCACAAAAAACCCCCAAATTCTCCACCAGAAAAACCCCAAATTTTCCACAAAAAACCCCCAAATTTTCCACAAAAAAACCCCCAAATTTTCCACAAGAAAACCCCCAAATTTTCCACCAAAAAAACCCCGAATTTACCACAAAAAAACCCCAAATTTTCCACCAAAAAAACCCCAAATTTTCCACCAGAAAACCCCGAATTTACCACAAAAAAACCCCAAATTTTCCACAAAAAAACCCCAAATTTTCCACAAAAAACCCCCAAATTTTCCACCAAAAAACCCCAAATTTTCCACCAAAAAAACCCGAATTTTCCACAAAAAACCCCCAAATTTTTCACCAAAAAAAACCCCCAAATTTTCCACAAAAAAACCCCAAATTTTCCACCAGAAAACCCCGAATTTACCACAAAAAAACCCCAAATTTTCCACCAAAAAAACCCCCAAATTTTCCACCAAAAAACCCCCAAATTTTCCACAAAAAAACCCCAAATTTTTCACCAAAAAAACCGCAAATTTTCCACAAAAAAACCCTAAATTTTCCACCAGAAAACCCCGAATTTTCCACAAAAAAACCCCGAATTTACCACAAAAAAACCCCAAATTTTCCACCAAAAAAACCCCAAATTTTGCAAAAAAAACCCCCAAATTTTCCACAAAAAAAACCCCAAATTTTCCACCAAAAAAACCCCGAATTTATCACAAAAAAACCCCAAATTTTCCACCAGAAAAACCCCAAATTAACCACTAAAATGCCCCAAATTTTCCACCAAAAAACCCCCAAATATACCACAAAAAACCCCCAAATTTTCCACAAAAAAACCCCCAATTTTTCCACCAAAAAACCCCGAATTTTCCACAAAAAACCCCCGAATTTACCACAAAAAAACCCCAAATTTTCCACCAAAAAACCCCAAATGTTCCACACAAAACCCCCAAATTTTCCACCAAAAAACCCTGAATTTTCCACAAAAAAACCCCAAATTTACCACTAAAATGCCCCAAATTTTCCACCAAAAAACCCCCAAATTTACCACAAAAAAACCCCCACATTTTCCACCAAAAAAACCTGAATTTTCCACAAAAAACCCCCAAATTTTTTCCAAAAATTCCCCAAAAATTCCAGAAAAATCCCCAATTTTTGGGAATTTCCCCCTGTGCCATTCCCAGTTTCCCATTTTCCCCCGGCGCTCCCAGGTGTGGGTTTGGGTGTCCCTGACCCCGTTCTGGCCGTTCCCGTTGTTCCAGAGCCAGTTCCCAAAAACTGCCCAAAATCCCCCAAATTCCAAAAAGTTCCTTTCTCAAAAATCCCAGAAATTCCCCAAAATTCAATTCGCAGAATTTTCACAATTCCCCTAAAAATTCCCCAAAATTTCAAAACATTGCCTGAAATTCCATTCCAAAAATGCCTCGAAATTCCCCGGATTTTCACCAAAAAAATCCCCGTACAATTCCCATAAAATCAACAGAAAGTTTAAATAAAATTCAAAATTATCCCCAAACGATGCCGAACGTTCGACAAAAAACCCCAAATTTTCCACCAGAAAACCCCAAATTTTCCACAAAAAAACACCAAATTTTCCACCAAAATAACCCCTGGATTTTCCACTAAAATGCCCCAAATTTTCCACCAAAAAACCCCGAATTTTCCACAAAAAAACCCCAAATTTTTCACCAAAAAACCCCAAAATTTTCCACAAAAAACCCCCAAATTTTCCACCAGAAAACCCCGAATTTTCCACAAAAAAACCCCAAATTTTCCACAAAAAAACCTCCAAATTTTCCACCAGAAAACCCCCATTTTCCACAAAAAAACCCCGAATTTACCACAATAAAACCCCAAATTTTCCACCAAAAAACCCCAAATTTTCCACAAAAAAAACCCAAATTTTCCACCAAAAAACCCCCAAATTTTCCACAAAAAACCCCCAAATTTTCCACAAAAAACCCCCAAATTTTCCACCAGAAAACTCTGAATTTTCCACAAAAAAACCCCGAATTTACCACAAAAAAAGCCCGAATTTTCCACCAAAAAACCCCCAAATTTTCCACAAGAAAACCCCAAATTTTCCACCAAAATAACCCCTGGATTTTCCACTAAAATGCCCCAAATTTTCCACCAGAAAAACCCCAAATTTTTCACCAAAAAACCCCCAAATTTTCCACTAAAAACCCCCAAATTTTCCACAAAAAACCCCCAAATTTTCCACCAGAAAACCCCAAATTTTCCACCAAAAAACCCCAAATTTTCCACAAAAAACCCCAAATTTTCCACAAAAAAACCCCAAATTTTCCACCAAAAAAACCCCGAATTTTCCACCAAAAAACCCCAAATTTTCCGCAAAAAACCCCCAAATTTTCCACAAAAAAAACCCCAAATTTTCCACCAAAAAACCCCAAATTTTCCACCAAAAAAACCCCAAATTTTCCACAAAAAAACCCCAAATTTTCTACAAAAAACCCCCAAATTTTCCACCAGAAACCCCCAAATTTTCCACAAAAAACCCCCAAATATTCCACAAAAAAAACCGGGATTTTCCACCAAAACACCCCAAATTTTCCACCAAAAAACCCCAAATTTTCCACCAAAAAACCCCAAATTTTCCACCAAAAAAACCCCAAATTTTCCACCAAAAAACCCCAAATTTCCACCAAAAAACCCCGAATTTTGCACAAAAAACCCCCAAATTTTTCACCAAAAAACCCCCAAATTTTCCACAAAAAACCCCCAAATATTCCACAAAAAAAACCCGGATTTTCCACCAAAAAACCCCGAATTTTCCACAAAAAAACCCCAAATTTTTCACCAAAAAACCCTAACAAAATTTTCCACAAAAAACCCCCAAATTTTCCACCAGAAAACCCCGAATTTTCCACAAAAAAAACCCCAAATTTTCCACAAAAAACCTCCAAATTTTCCACCAGAAAACCCCCATTTTCCACAAAAAAACCCCGAATTTACCACAAAAAAAACCCAAATTTTCCACCAAAAAACCCCGAATTTTCCACAAAAAAACCCCAAATTTTCCACCAAAAAACCCCCAAATTTTCCACAAAAAACCCCCAAATTTTCCACAAAAAAACCCCAAATTTTCCACCAGAAAACTCTGAATTTTCCACAAAAAAACCCCGAATTTACCACAAAAAAAGCCCGAATTTTCCACCAAAAAACCCCCAAATTTTCCACAAGAAAACCCCAAATTTTCCACCAAAATAACCCCTGGATTTTCCACTAAAATGCCCCAAATTTTCCACCAGAAAAACCCCAAATTTTTCACCAAAAAAACCCCAAATTTTCCACTAAAAACCCCCAAATTTTCCACAAAAAACCCCCAAATTTTCCACCAAAAAACCCCAAATTTTCCACCAAAAAAACCCCAAATTTTCCACAAAAAAACCCCAAATTTTCCACAAAAAACCCCCAAATTTTCCACCAGAAAACCCCGAATTTTCCACAAAAAACCCCCAAATTTTCCACAAAAAACCCCCAAATTTTCCACCAAAAACCCCCAAATTTTCCACCAGAAAAACCACAAATTTTCCACAAAAACCCCCCAAATTTTCCACAAAAAAACCCCAAATTTTCCACCAAAAAACCCCAAATTTTCCACCAAAAAACCCCGAATTTACCACAAAAAAACCCCAAATTTTCCACCAAAATAACCCCTGGATTTTCCACTAAAGTGCCCCAAATTTTCCACCAGAAAAACCCCAAATTTACCACAAAAAAACCCCAAATTTTCCACCAAAATAACCCCAAATTTTCCACAAAAAACCCCCAAATTTTTCACCAAAAAAACCCCAAATTTTCCACAAAAAACCCCAAATTTTTCACCAAAAAAACCCCAAATTTTCCACAAAAAACCCCAATTTTCCACAAAAAAAAACCCGAATTTTCCACAAAAAAACCCCCAAATTTTCCACCAAAAAACCCCAAATTTTCCACAAAAAAAACCCCAAATTTTCACCAAAAAACCCAAAATTTTTCCACCAAAAAAACCCGAATTTTCCACAAAAAACCCCCAAATTTTTCACCAAAAAAACCCCAAATTTTCCACAAAAAACCCCCAAATTTTCCCACAAAAAACCCCAATTTTTCCACCAAAAAACCCTGAATTTTCACAAAAAAACCCCGAATTTACCACAAAAAAAACCCAAATTTCCACCAGAAAAAACCCCGAATTTACCACAAAAAACCCCCAAATTTTCCACCAGAAAACCCCAAATTTTCCACCAAAAAAACCCCCAAATTTTCCACAAAAAACCCCCAAATTTTCCACCAAAAAACCCCAAATTTTCCACCAAAAAACCCCAAATTTTCCACAAAAAAACCCCAAATTTTCCACAAAAAAACCCCCAAATTTTTCACCAGAAAAACCCCAAATTTTCCACAAAAAAACCCCAAATTTTCCACAAAAAACCCCCAAATTTTTCACCAGAAAAACCCCAAATTTTCCACAAAAAACCCCAAATTTTTTCCAAAAATTCCCCAAAAATTCCAGAAAAATCCCCAATTTTTGGGAGTTTCCCCCTGTGCCATTCCCAGTTTCCCATTTTCCCCCGGCGCTCCCAGGTGTGGGTTTGGGTGTCCCTGACCCCGTTCTGGCCGTTCCCGTTGTTCCAGAGCCAGTTCCCAAAAACTGCCCAAAATCCCCCAAATTCCAAAAAGTTCCTTTCTCAAAAATCCCAGAAATTCCCCAAAATTCAATTCGCAGAATTTTCACAATTCCCCTAAAAACTCCCCAAAATTTCAAAACATTGCCTGAAATTCCATCCAAAAATGCTCTCGAAATTTCCCGGATTTTCACCAAAAAAATTCCCCGTGCAATTGCCATAAAATCAACAGAAAGTTTAAATAAAATTCAAAATTATCCCCAAACGATGCCGAACGTTCGACAAAAAACCCCAAATTTTCCACAAAAAAACCCCAAATTTACCACAAAAAAACCCCAAATTTTCCACCAAAATAACCCCTGGATTTTCCACTAAATGCCCCAAATTTTCCACCAGAAAAACCCAAATTTTCCACAAAAAACCCCCAAATATTCCACAAAAAAAACCCGGATTTTCCACCAAAAAACCCCGAATTTTCCACAAAAAAAACCCCAAATTTTTCACCAAAAAACCCCAAAATTTTCCACAAAAAACCCCCAAATTTTCCACCAGAAAACCCCGAATTTTCCACAAAAAAAACCCCAAATTTTCCACAAAAAACCTCCAAATTTTCCACCAGAAAACCCCCATTTTCCACAAAAAAACCCCGAATTTACCACAAAAAAACCCCAAATTTTCCACCAAAAAACCCCGAATTTTCCACAAAAAAACCCCAAATTTTCCACCAAAAAACCCCCCAAATTTTCCACAAAAAACCCCCAAATTTTCCACCAGAAAACTCTTGAATTTTCCACAAAAAAACCCCGAATTTACCACAAAAAAAGCCCGAATTTTCCACCAAAAAACCCCCAAATTTTCCACAAGAAAACCCCAAATTTTCACCGAAATAACCCCTGGATTTTCCACTAAAATGCCCCAAATTTTCCACCAGAAAAACCCCAAATTTTTCACCAAAAAAACCCCAAATTTTCCACTAAAAACCCCCAAATTTTCCACAAAAAACCCCAAATTTTTCACCAAAAAAACCCCAAATTTTCCACAAAAAACCCCAATTTTCCACCAAAAAACCCCCAAATTTTCCACAAAAAACCCCAAATTTTCCACAAAAAAACCCCAAATTTTCCACAAAAACCCCCAAATTTTCCACAAAAAAACCCCAAATTTTCCACCAAAAACCCCAAATTTTCCACAAAAAACCCCAATTTTTCCACCAGAAAACCCCGAATTTTCCACAAAAAAACCCCGAATTTTCCACAAAAAACCCCCAAATTTCCACCAAAAAACCCCCAAATTTTCCACAAAAAAAACCCCCAAATTTTCCACCAGAAAAACCCAAATTTTCCACCAAAAAACCCCAAATTTTCACACAAAAAAACCCCAAATTTTTTACCACCAAATACCAAAAAAACCCCAAATTTTCCACAAAAAAAAACCCAAATTTTCCACAAAAAACCCCAATTTTTCCACCAAAAAAACCCCAAATTTTCCACAAAAAAACCCAAATTTTTCACCAAAAAACCCCCAAATTTTTCCCCACCAGAAAACCCCAAATTTTCCAGAAAAAAACCCCGAATTTCCACAAAAAACCCCGAATTTTTCACCAAAAAAACCCCAAATTTTCCACAAAAAAACCCCAAATTTTCCACCAAAAAACCCCAAATTTTCCACAAAAAACCCCAATTTTTCCACCAGAAAACCCCGAATTTTCCACAAAAAAACCCCGAATTTTCCACAAAAAACCCCCAAATTTTCCACCAAAAAACCCCCAAATTTTCCACAAAAAAAACCCCCAAATTTTCCACCAAAAAACCCCAAATTTTCCACAAAAAAACCCCAAATTTTTCACCAAAAAACCCCAAATTTTCCACAAAAGAAACCCAAATTATCCACAAAAAACCCCAATTTTTCCACCAAAAAAACCCAATTTTTCCACAAAAAAACCCAAATTTTTCACCAAAAAAACCGCAAATTTTCCACAAAAAAACCCCAAATTTTCACCAGAAAACCCCGAATTTTTCCACAAAAAACCCCGAATTTACCACAAAAAAACCCCAAATTTTCCACCAAAAAACCCCAAATTTACCACAAAAAAAACCCCAAATTTACCACAAAAAACCCCAAATTTTCCACCAAAAAACCCCAAATTTTCCACAAAAAACCCCAAATTTTCCACCAAAAACCCCAAATTTTTCCACCAAAAAACCCCCAAATTTTCCACAAAAAAACCCCCAAATTTTCCACCAAAAAACCCAAATTTTCCACCAAAAAAAACCCCAAATTTTCCACAAAAAAACCCCAAATTTTCTACAAAAAAACCCCAAATTTTCCACCAGAAACCCCCAAATTTTCCACAAAAAACCCCCAAATATTCCACAAAAAAAACCCGGATTTTCCACCAAAAAACCCCAAATTTTCCACCAAAAAACCCCCAAATTTTCCACAAAAAAACCCAAATTTTCCACCAAAAACCCCAAATTTTCCACCAAAAAAACCCCAAATTTTGCACAAAAAACCCCCAAATTTTCCACAAAAAAAACCCAAATTTTCCACACAAAAACCCAAATTTTCCACCAGAAAAACCCCAAATTTACCACAAAAAACCCCAAATTTTCCACCAGGAAAACCCCAATTTTTCCACCAAAAAAACCCGAATTTTCCACAAAAAAACCCCAAATTTTCCACCAAAAAACCCCAAATTTTCCACCAAAAAAACCCCAAATTTACCACAAAAAACCCCCAAATTTTCCACCAAAATAACCCCTGGATTTTCCACTAAAATGCCCCAAATTTTCCACCAGAAAAACCCCAAATTTTCCACAAAAAACCCCCAAATTTTCCACAAAAAAAACCCCCAAATTTTCCACTAAAAAACCCCAAATTTTCCACCAAAAAAACCCCAAATTTTCCACAAAAAAACCCCAAATTTTCTACAAAAAACCCCCAAATTTTCCACCAGAAACCCCCAAATTTTCCACAAAAAACCCCCAAATATTCCACAAAAAAAACCCGGATTTTCCACCAAAAAACCCCAAATTTTCACCAAAAAAACCCCCAAATTTTCCACAAAAAAACCCCCCAAATTTTCCAGCAAAAAACCCCAAATTTTCCACAAAAAACCCCCAAATTTTCCACCAGAAAACCCCAAATTTACCACAAAAAAACCCCAAATTTTCCACCAAAAAACCCCCAAATTTACCACAAGAAAACCCCAAATTTTCCACCAAAAAAACCCGAATTTTCCACCAAAAAAACCCCAAATTTACCACAAAAAACCCCAAATTTTGACCAAAAATTCCCCAAAAATTCCCGAAAAATCCCCAATTTTTGGGAGTTGCCCCTGTGCCGTTCCCGGTGGCCGTGTTTAATCCCCGTTTCCCGTTTCCCCAGGGCTGCCCGAGGTCGATGTCGGCGTCCCCGACCCCGTCCTGGCCCTGCCCGGAGCTCCGGAGCCGCTGCCCTGGCCCGGCCTCGGCAAGGCCGACGAGTGAGTGACCCAAAATTCCCAAGGGTTTCCCAAAATTCCCAGCATTTTCCCCAAATTCCCAAGGTTTTTCCAAAATTCCTGATGGTCATCCTGAAATTCCCGAGGGTTTTCTCAGAATTTTATCAAAATTCCCCACAATTCCCGAGTGTTTTCCCAAAATTCCCCAAGGTTATCCCAAAATTCCTAAGGGTCTTCCTACAATTCCAAGGGTTTTTCCTAAAATTCCCAGCATTTTCCCCAAAATTCCTCATGGTCGTCCTGAAATTCCCGAGGGTTTTCTCAGAATTTTATCAAAATTCCCCAGAATTCCCAAGGGTTTTTCCTAAAATTCCTGAGGTTTTTCCCAAAATTCTGAGCACTTTCCCCAAAATTCCCAAGGTTTTTCCAAAATTCCTGATGGTCTTCCTAAAATTCTCGAGGTTTTTCCCCGAAATTCCCCACAATTCCCAAGGGTCTTCCTACAATTCCCAAGGGTTTTTCCCAAAATTCCGAGCATTTTCCCCAAAATTCCTGATGGTCGTCCTGAAATTCCCGAGGGTTTTCTCAGAATTTTATCAAAATTCCCCAAAATTCCGGAGTGTTTTCTTAAAATTCCCAAGGTTTTCCCAAAATTCCTGATGGTCGTCCTGAAATTCCTGAGATTTTTCCCAAAATTCCCCACAATTCCCAAGTGTTTTCCCACAATTCCCAAGGGTTTTCCCAAAATTCTCAAGCTTTTTCCCAAAATTCCTGATGACCTTCATAAAATTCCCGAGGGTTTTCTCAGAATTTTATCAAAATTCCCCACAATTCCTGAGTGTTTCCCCAAAATTCCCAAGGTTTTTCCCAAAATTCCTGATGGTCTTCCTAAAATTCTCGAGGTTCTTCCCGAAATTCCCCACAATTCCCGAGGGTTTTCCCCAAATTCCCAAGGGTTTTTCCCAAAATTCCCAGCATTTTCCCCAAAATTCCCAAGGTTTTCCCAAAATTCCCAGCATTTTCCCCAAAATTCCCAAGGTTTTTCCAAAATTCCTGACGGTCTTCCTAAAATTCTCGAGGTTTTTCCCAAAATTCCCCACAATTCCTGAGGGTTTTCCTACAATTCCCAAGGGTTTTTCCCAAAATTCCGAGCATTTTCCCCAAAATTCCGAGCATTTTCCCCAAAATTCCAAGGTTTTTCCCAAAATTCTCAAAGTTTTTCCAAAATTCCTGATGGTCTTCCTAAAATTCTTCAGGGTTTCTCCCAAAATTCCCCAAAATCCCTGAGGGGTTTCTCAAAATTTTTTCAAAATTCCCCAAATTTCCAGAGGTTTTTCCCAAAATTCCGAGGGGTTTCTCAAAATTTTCTCAAAATTCCCGAAATTTCCTGAGGATTTTTCCCAAAATTCCCGAGGTTTTCTGAGGATTTCTCCGAAACACCCCAAAGGATTTTTCCTAAAATTCCAAACAATTTTTGAGGATTTTTCCAAAATTCCCAAGGTTTTTCCCAAAATTCCGAGCATTTTCCCCAAAATTCCCAAGTTTTTCCCAAAATTCCTGATGGTCGTCCTAAAATTCCCGAGGGTTTTCCCAAAATTCCTGAGGGGTTTCTCAAAATTTTCTCAAAATTCCCAAAGTTCCTGAGGATTTTTCCCAAAATTCCCGAGGCTTTCTGAGAATTTCTCCATAACACCCCAGGATTTTTCCTAAAATTCCCAACAATTTTGAGGATTTTTCCCACAATTCCCAAGGTTTTTCCCAAAATTCCGAGCATTTTCCCCAAAATTCCCAAGGTTTTTCCAAAATTCCTGATGGTCGTCCTAAAATTCCCGAGGGTTTTCCCAAAATTCCTGAGGGGTTCTCAAAATTTTCTCAAAATGCCCCAAAATTCCTGAGGATTTTTCCCAAAATTCCCGAGGCTTTCTGAGGATTTCTCCAAAACACCCAGGATTTTTCCTAAAATTCCCAACAATTTTTGAGGATTTTCCCCAGAATTCCCAAGGTTTTTCCCAAAATTCCTGATGGTCGTCCTAAAATTCCGAGGGTTTACTCAGAATTTTATCAAAATTCCCCAAAATTCCCGAGTGTTTTCCCAAAATTCCCAAGGGTTTTCCAAAATTCCGAGCATTTTCCCCAAAATTCCCAAGGTTTTTCCAAAATTCCTGATGGTCTTCATAAAATTCTCGAGGTTTTTCCCGAAATTCCCCACAATTCTCAAGGGTTTTCCTACAATTCCCAAGGGTTTTTCCCAAAATTCCCAGCATTTTCCCCAAAATCCTGATGGTCGTCCTGAAATTCCGAGGGGTTTTCTCAGAATTTTATCAAAATTCCCAAAATTCCCAAGGGTTTTTCCTAAAATTCCCGAGGTTTTTCCCAAAATTCTGAGCACTTTCCCAAAATTCTCAAGGTTTTTCCAAAATTCCTGATGGTCTTCCTAAAATTCTCGAGGTTTTTCCCAAAATTCCCCACAATTCCCGAGGGTTTCCCCAAAATTCCCAGCATTTTCCCCAAAATGCCCAAGGTTTTTCCAAATTCCTGACGGTCTTCCTAAAATTCTCGAGGTTTTTCCTGAAATTCCCCACAATTCTCAAGGGTTTTCCTACAATTCCCAAGGGTTTTCCAAAATTCCTGATGGTCGTCCTGAAATTCCCGAGGGTTTTCTCAGAATTTTATCAAAATTCCCCACAATTCCCGAGTGTTTTCCCAAAATTCCCAAGGTTTTTCCCCAGAACTCCCAAGGTTTTTCCAAAATTCCTGATGGTCTTCATAAAATTCCTCGGGGATTCTCCCAAAATTCCCCACAATTCCCAAGGGTTTTTCCCAAAATTCCGAGCATTTTCCCCAGAATTCCCAAGGTTTTCCCCAAAATCCTGATGGTGGTCCTAAAATTCCGAGTGTTTTCCCAAAATTCCCAAGGTTTTTGCCAAAATTCCGAGCATTTTCCCCAAAATTCCCAAGGTTTTTTTCAAAATTCCTGATGGTCTTCCTAAAATTCTCGAGGTTTTTCCCAAAATTCTCCACAATTCCTAAGGGTCTTCCTACAATTCCCAAGGGTTTTTCCCAAAATTCCCAGCATTTTCCCCAAAATTCCTGATGGTCGTCCTGAAATTCCCGAGGGTTTTCTCAGAATTTTATCAAAATTCCCCACAATTCCCGAGTGTTTTCCCAAAATTCCCAAGGTTTTTCCCAAAATTCCGAGCATTTTCCCCAAAATTCCCAAGGTTTTTCCCAAAATTCCTGATGGTCTTCCTAAAATTCTCGAGGTTTTTCCCGAAATTCCCCACAATTCCCAAGGGTTTTCCCCAAAATTCCCAAGGTTTTTCCCAAAATTCCTCATGGTCGTCCTGAAATTCCGAGGGTTTTCTCAGAATTTTATCAAAATTCCCCACAATTCCCAAGGTTTTTCCCAAAATTCCCAAGGTTTTTCCCCAGAACTCCCAAGGTTTTTCCAAAATTCCTGATGGTCTTCATAAAATTCCTCGGGATTCTCCCAAAATTCCCCACAATTCCCAAGGGTTTTTCCCAAAATTCCGAGCATTTTCCCCAGAATTCCCAAGGTTTTCCCCAAAATTCCTGATGGTCGTCCTGAAATTCCCGAGGGTTTTCTCAGAATTTTATCAAAATTCCCCAAAATTCCCAAGGGTTTTCCCAAAATTCCCAAGGTTTTTGCCAAAATTCCGAGCATTTTGCCCAAAATTCCCCAGGTTTTTCCCAAAATTCCTGATGGTCTTCCTAAAATTCTCGAGGTTTTTCCCAAAATTCCCCACAATTCCTGAGGGTTTTCCTACAATTCCCAAGGGTTTTTCCCAAAATTCCGAGGATTTTCCCCAAAATTCCCAAGGGTTTTCCCAAAATTCCCAGCATTTTCCCCAAAATTCCCAAGGTTTTTCCCAAAATTCTCAAAGTTTTTCCAAAATTCCTGATGGTCTTCTAAAATTCTTCAGGGTTTCTCCAAAATTCCCCAAAATTCCTGAGGGGTTTCTCAAAATTTTCTCAAAATTCCCGAAATTTCCTGAGGATTTTTCCCAAAATTCCCGAGGTTTTCTGAGGATTTCTCCGAAACACCCCAGGATTTTTCCTAAAATTCCCAACAATTTTTGAGGATTTTTCCCAAAATTCCCAAGGTTTTTCCCAAAATTCCGAGCATTTTCCCCAAAATTCTCAAGGTTTTTCCAAAATTCCTGATGGTCGTCCTGAAATTCCCGAGGGTTTTCCCAAAATTCCTGAGGGGTTTCTCAAAATTTTCTCAAAATTCCCCAAAATTCCTGAGGATTTTTCCCAAAATTCCCGAGGCTTTCTGAGGATTTCTCCAAAACACCCCAGGATTTTTCCTAAAATTCCAACAATTTTTGAGGATTTTTCCACAATTCCCAAGGGTTTTTTCCAAAATTCCGAGCATTTTCCCCAAAATTCCCAAGGTTTTTCCCAAAATTCCTGATGGTCGTCCTAAAATTCCCGAGGGTTTTCCCAAAATTCCTGAGGGGTTTCTCAAAATTTTCTCAAAATTCCCCAAAGTTCCTGAGGTTTTTCCCAAAATTCCCGAGGTTTTCTGAGGATTTCTCCAAAACACCCCAGGATTTTTCCTAAAATTCCCAACAATTTTTGAGGATTTTTCCCAAAATTCCCAAGGTTTTTCCCAAAATTCCGAGCATTTTCCCCAGAATTCCCAAGGTTTTCCCAAAATTCCTGATGGTCGTCCTGAAATTCCCGAGGGTTTTCCCAAAATTCCTGAGGGGTGGTTTCTCAAAATTTTCTCAAAATGCCCCAAAATTCCTGAGGATTTTTCCCAAAATTCCCGAGGCTTTCTGAGGATTTTTCCATAACACCCCAGGATTTTTCCTAAAATTCCCAACAATTTTTGAGGATTTTTCCCACAATTCCCAAGGTTTTTCCCAAAATTCCTGATGGTCGTCCTGAAATTCCCGAGGGTTTTCCCAAAATTCCTGAGGGGTTTCTCAAAATTTTCTCAAAATTCCCCAAAAATTCCTGAGGATTTTTCCCAAAATTCCCGAGGCTTTCTGAGGATTTCTTCAAAACACCCCAGGATTTTTCCTAAAATTCCCAGCAATTTTTGAGGATTTTTCCCACAATTCCCAAGGTTTTTCCCAAAATTCCGAGCATTTTCCCAAAATTCCCAAGGTTTTTCCCAAAATTCTGATGGTCGTCCTAAAATTCCCGAGGGTTTTTCCCAAAATTCCTGAGGGGTTTCTCAAAATTTTCTCAAAATGCCCTAAAATTCCTGAAGATTTTTCCCAAAATTCCCGAGGTTTTCTGAGGATTTCTCCAACGTACCCCAGGATTTTTCCTAAAATTCCCAACAATTTTTGAGGATTTTTTCCCAAAATTCCAGAGGATTTTTCCCAAAATTCCCCAAAATTCCTGGGAGTTTTCCCAAACTTCTCTCAAAGTTCCTGAGGATTTTTCCCAACATTCTGAGGGGTTTTTGAGGATATTTTTCCCAAAATTCCCAATGGTTTTCCTTAAATTCCCAATGGTTTTCTCTATAATTCCTGAGAATTTTCCCAAAATTCTTGAGGTTCATTGGGGATTTTTTACAAAATTCCCAAACATTTTCCCAAAATTCCTAAGATATTCTCCTGAAACTCCCAAGGGTTTCCCCCCAAAATTCCCGAGGATTTTTAAGAATTTCTCCCAAAAATTCCCAAAGGTTTTTTCTCAAATCCCTAAAGAGAATTCCAGAGGAGTTTTCTCAAAATTCTCAGAGTTTCTCCCAGAATTCCCAAATTTTTTTTCCCAATTTTCCTGAGAATTTTTTTCCCAAAATCCCCAAAATAACTGAGATCTTCTCAAAAGAAATTCTGAGGATTTTTCCCAAAATTCCTAAGGATCGTTCCACAAAATTCCTGAGGATTTTCCCAAAATTCCCCAAAAAATTCCCAGTGATTTTCCCAATATTCCTGAGGATTTTCCCACAATTTCCCCAAAATTCTTGAGGGTTTTCCCAAAATTCCCGAGGTTTTTCCAGTTGGGAATTCCTGGATTTTCAAGCAGGGGCTTTTCCCCATTTTTCCAGGGATGAATTCCCAGATTTCCCCCGGGATTTTTTCCCATTTTTTCCTGGGTTTTTTTCCCATATTTTCAGTGTGTGATTCCCATTTTTCCCAGTCTGTAATTCCCAGATTTTCCATGTGATAATTCCCAAATTTTTCCCATTTTTTCCCATTTTCCCAGGCCGCAGCCAGGAGAATTCCCAGATTTCCCCCGGGATTTTTTCCCCCATTTTTCCAGGGGTGAATCCCCAGATTTTCCATGTGAAAATTCCCAGATTTTCCTGGGGATTTTTTCCCATTTTTTCCTGGTTTTTTTTCCCTTATTTTCTACACCAGTGCGTGATTCCCATTTTTCCCAGTCTGCAATTCCCAGATTTTCCATGTTGACAATTCCCAGATTTTTCCCATTTTTTCTCATTTTTACCCAGGCTGCAGCCAGGAGAATTCCCAGATTTCCCCCGGGGATTTTTTCCCAATTTTTCCTGTTTTTTTTTTCCCATATTTTCAGTGTGTGATTCCCATTTTTTCCCAGTCTGTAATTCCCAGATTTTCCATGTGATAATTCCCAAATTTTTCCCATTTTTTTCCCATTTTCCCAGGCCGCAGCCAGGAGAATTCCCAGATTTCCCCCCGGGATTTTTTCCCCCATTTTTCCAGGGGTGAATCCCCAGATTTTCCATGTGAAAATTCCCAGATTTTCCTGGGGATTTTTTCCCATTTTTTCCTGGTTTTTTTTCCCTTATTTTCAGTGTGTGATTCCCATTTTTCCCAGTCTGTAATTCCCAGATTTTCCATGTGACAATTCCCAGATTTTTCCCATTTTTTCTGATTTTTACCCAGGCCGCAGCCAGGAGAATTCCCAAATTTCCCCCGGGATTTTTTCCCAATTTTTCCTGTTTTTTTTTCCCATATTTTCAGTGTGTGATTCCCATTTTTCCCAGTCTGTAATTCCCAGATTTTCCATGTGACAATTCCAGATTTTTCCCATTTTTTCCCATTTTTTCCCATTTTCCCAGGCCGCAGCCAGGAGATTTCCCAGATTTGCCTGGAGATTTTTTTCCCATTTTTTCCTGTTTTTTTTTTCCCATATTTTCAGTGTGTGATCCCATTTTTCCCAGTCTGTAATTCCCAGATTTTCCATGTGACAATTCCCAGATTTTTTCCATTTTTTCTCATTTTTACCCAGGCTGCAGCCAGGAGAATTCCCAGATTTCCCCCGGGATA